>JAUOBX010496405.1:0-10184 GCA_032360705.1 Eupentacta quinquesemita
GGGTCTCAACTACAGTATGTTCTGTGGGCATAGAACGACCATGCTAGACGTTACACAGAGGGACGTCGACGGGGGAGAAAACCGTAAAACCGCAGGGGTATTCACCACAAGCTGCGACACCTGATCGTAAACTAGTCGTAAACTGCTCGCTCGTGACCAGCTTCCTTTGAAGACTGGCCGCAATGAAGAAATGCGCTCAGACCATGCCCTCAAGGACAAATTCATAAAAAATCAGGCATCGGGACTCGTTACACCACATAACTTGTTACGCACAACAGAACGTACAATCATCCACCAATGACCACTAACGGGGATCGGATTAGCTCCATCGGTGGAGCTTGGGACTAGGGATCAGAAAGTTCGAATCCTGGTTAACTGGCTTCTCTGGTGCCGTATCTCAACCAAACGTTATTTGGGAATTTTGTGGGGGAATAGCGTGCTCCGTTGGCGGCAGCCCTATTGGAATGTTCCCCTGGAGATTCGATGTTGTGACACACGGGAGTAGATGTCTGAAGTATTCACGAATTTATTTGCCTACTTTGGATTCCGTGTTTTTTTATTTGAATTTCCCAAACATTTCCTTGACGTGCCCTGGATTTCTTTTTCCCCCTACCCGCAGTAACCCCCTAAAACCCAAACGACCCCCAGGTTAACAAGCGCTGCTCTAAATTGTGCTACAGCGTCACTGATAGCTATCTTATATGGGATGACACGTGTTACGATATTATAGCATTTCAACACATCGGCTATGTGGCCATGGGTCCAGCACGTGGGAACTCTTATGATGATGACGACAATTCGTTGATACACTTGGGCCAGAGGAGAAACTAGTTTGAATAAAGGAAGGACTGGATTGGCTTGGCTAGACAGATCATCTCGCCACTGCTGCCGAAAGATGTGCAAGGAGGAAGATGTCAGCTTCTGCCCTCATGTTTTCCCGACGACCTCATAGTCATGATAGTCATGGGACTGAGTGAGTGTTTTTTCCTAAACTAAAACTATAGGCTTCCTTAACCAAACGTCTTGTTATGTTTGGACTATGCATTGTTACTGGCAGATTGGGATATACAATCCACGCCGCAGTAACATATTGTTGAAGTTGGTTGGGTCTCAACTACAGTATGTTCTGTGGGCATAGAACGTACACTAACGGAGATCGGATTAGCTCAATCGGTAGAGCTTAGGACTAATGGTCAGAAAGTTCAATTCCTGGTTAGCTTGCTTTTCCTGCGCCGTGTCTCCAACCAGACGTTATTTGGGAATGTTGTGATGGAGTAGCCTGCGCCGTTTGCGGCAGCCCTATTGGAATGTTTATTTAGAGACACGATGTGGTTACACGCGGGACACGTGTGTCGATATTGAACAGCACAAGTTTCGTGTGGTAGTAGGATGCAGAGGGTCGACAGGTCACTAATGATCAGGGGTAATATGCTGCTATTCAGTTGATATCATTCAGCAGAATAGCCACCCATATAACTCGAAGTGGCTGCGCCCCATAGCTTCTGGACAAAGAATGCCCGTGATAACATATAATGACAATAGGCTATCCAGATGGTATACGAATTGAGTAATTAACCCTTCGAAATTGACAATGCACGCACTAGATATGCTGTTCGGTGATTATCCTCCGGAATCCCCCCACCCCCTCCCCCCTATAACGTCACCAATATCGAGCGTGACTGAGTCCCGAGTGTTGTACTGGCCAGATACGGTAGTGTGAATATCATTCAAAACACGGAAGAACAGATCGAGCGTATGAGAAGACTAGGGAGCCAGACTGAAATGCATAACATTGTTTAAACCCACTTTACGGCTGTGCTCTCGAAAGATTAAATCTACGTTTTGTCCAACCAAAGGTATCCATTTACCAATATATTATACCTTGAATCGTATGCAGAACAATATGAGTGCCGAATGTATGTAACACGATTATCACAATTTAATATAGCATATATTGATACAGTAACTAATGTGATAGAATAATAGAACGTATTAGAACAATTACATATGGTTCATCATCAAGTCCGAGCGCAAAAAATGAAAGAAAAAAAAAGAGTTATAAAATTGCAAACTGACTAGGTGAGAATGTTGGTGGATATGATATCGTACAGCATCTCACAACGTATTCAATCCGCCTAACTCGCTGAATCAAATTTACAGACGAAAGGGACGAGATAATATATGACACTGTATTGTTTTTTTATACAGCATATTACATATATACCGCACGTAAATAATACATATTTCACGGTATTGAACAAATTCTACCGGCATCAGTTGCTGAATTTAGTACAGTGCTTACACGTTCTAGCCGGTATGCTCTACTAGAGATGACAAATAACTGGGACAACGTCAGAGAAAAAGTGAGAACCGATGGGAACATATCGCTAATCAATTCGCATTCTCAGGGACCAGATAACCCGGTCCAAACATTACCTTCGGTTGTGGTGAATACACTCCTATGTTCTAATTTTTACTATATTACCATATTATTATCATTAGCTTCGTTTTAATCATGGATTAATTTTATTGTTCTTCCCGTGTTTATTCACATACCAATCGCCATTTTCGGACTATACAGGTAGCGGACCACATATAATATCCCAATTGACTTACACACTAAATCACCATCGTTGAGGGAGCCCTGGAGCCCCCGTGACCTTCCGAGAGGCCCAAGCCACTGGTTACTATGAAGCTGAGGCTGATATACAGGCTAAACCAATCCCACCGGACATTGATAAGTGACAGAGAACTGGTTTCAAGATGCTTTTGACACTAGTATCAGAGGGTTAGCAGAATCCACCGCGGAGGAACATTGCTAATGGGCGTCCGCTACCTTCAGAAACGTTGCTTTGCCGCCATCTCCGTGGGCTACTACCCAGACGTATCAAACATCTTTAGCATGAGTCCTTTGTACATTTTTGCATTTGATTAAGGTGCCCGTAATCAGAATTGAGGAGGCACGTCTTTTTTCCAATCGATTGGAAGTTCAACGGAGAATACACGATCCCAGGCTACATAAACCGCTTAGGGATTACTGAAGGTATTTTATGCAGGCGTAGTTATCAGTGTGCGTCAGAAAGTCATAGGAATTAGGCTAAAGTAGAAATCCCCTGATAATCCGTGATTACCAACTACTGAACTAGGCTGCGTAAACCTCCCATAGGTTGTCACTGCGGTAGGATAGGTGCTGTAGTTATTTCTCATTTCCACACCCGGCAAACGTATTTGTTATGCCACTTTGTGGTTGACCCAGGGAGACTTCCCAAAGGTACAGCGCAACGCAATACAAGTTACACTGCCGATTCCCCATTCAGACTATGCCTAGGTGGAGCAAATCTATCGAGATGGAGTACCTTGTCCGATGATACAACATGGACTCCCACCCACAACCTCCGGATTACAAGCTCGACGCTTTAGCCAACTAGGCTAACAGTCAAGGAAAGGTCTGTTGAAACGAATCTATAAACACATATTATAGCCAATTGTATCATTGCAAAATGATACCCGTGTAGGCCATTACATTAAGAGCCTAATTAATAAGCACCAACAAATGCTGGTACAAAGAATAAAAATATATTGTCGAATGGTAAGGACGAACCTGTCAGAACAGGAAACGTGTGCGAGTTCCCTCTACAAAGCTGAAGGACTTTCGAAGTGTTACGTACCATGTACATTCTGCAATATGAAAAACATCCGAACATGCAGTAGTTAACTTTGCCCTACATGCGAGGCCCTGCGAAATGGATATGTGTATCTTAAAATATTCTCTATAATTGCACTCACAAAATCGTGGGGAGTTTGTAGTTGCTTTCAAAGATAAGCTAAAACATTTACTTCCCCGCATGGATGAATGATTCGAATTAAACCTCTGACGATCTCAGAATGACTGCGACTTTGGTCGAATATAGTCCCACTAGAAGCCTTCGTTCTCATTCCCAATCCCTTCTTGTCAAGCCCTTGATTCATACCAATGTCTACGGCGCTAGGTTCATTCAGTATGCCGCTGATGAATTGTGGAACGGTCTTCCAGTCACTGTTAAGAATTCGGGAACCGCTGAGCAGTTCAAAAGAGCTTCGAAGACTCACTTCTTCAATGCTACTGGTGATTAGGTTCTTTGCGTTTTCTGTTTTCTCCCTCCCTTTTTCGTACTCATTTCTCTTTTCCCCTTGGCGTATTAGTTACATGTCTTACACATACGGAACACTGTGCTTAAATTACAAGGTATTCTCACCAACTCGTAAAGTCATCCATACAGTAATCTCTAACCACAACAATAGTTGCGATTGCTCTTTATACAACAGAGACATCCACACAAAGCAGTTGTACATCAAACTCTAGGCGTCAACAGCCCAAAACTGACGCCGAAATGAAGCGATTGTTGGTTATTATTGTTTGAATTTATAATATAATTATCCTGACACTACATTACCTCAATATTCTGTCGACCACGCAAATTGTGCATGCTCTTTTCCGATGACGAATTGCGTAATTCAGAGATGCCCGGATGAGTCCAACTTACAAAATGTCCACGAAGTCTACTCCGTAGAATACGTATTTGTATTTAAAGGATTGATATATCCTCGATCTCGTCCGTTTGTTTCCAAAGCATCAAACGATCTGAATGACTGATTTCGAATGCAAAATAATTTCATTGCAACGTTCAAGACGAGACCATTTCACTTTTATCAATACGCACGTTTGCTTTGTTTTGTTTGGCCCACAACAATGATAGATACTGGAAACGGCTGAAATCTTCTATTACCTATTATAATCCTGATAATCTGAACTTTGAGAACTCAGATATAACGCACTGTACAACTGTTCCAACGATACCGTAGAAGGAAACTTGTAGATTGAAAAAAAAAATTGTAGATTATATACAATCTGTTAATATGAAGATCCCTTCCGATTGACTGACTTCAAATACAATAGAATTTCATCTTCATTGCAACGTCCAGAACAGAAGAAAATCACATTCATCAATGTAGGTGAATCCACGTTTTTAGATCTACCAACCAAGCTACCTGCCTAGGCCCCAGTTACCTATATAATGAGTTCAAATTTAATAAAAAAATGAATAATACCTTGAAAGAGAAAACTAAACCTCCCAATAATTAGTTTGTACATATATCACGAGAGGAGATTGTTCGTCGTGAAACGATTCTTCTGGAATCGCTCCTTTCACCCTTATTTCTAGCAGAGACTAATATGTGGATGCATTGGTAATTACCGTGAATCCCCTGACAATGCAACGGAAGAACTCAAATAATGAACAACATTAAAAAGTTTGTTTGACGTGAAGTCTGACAATGTAAACCATCACTAAGTCTGTAAGTACCGTGACTAGAGTTATTCTCTGATTATTAGGCGTCTCATGGGACTATTATTTATCTTCGTTACGACACGAATGGAAAGCAAATTAAACGACTTTTTTTAACATTTGAGAGTCGCGTCAGAATAAGTAACGAAGATCAGTTCAGTTATATGAAAGCTCAAGTTGATACATAACGGAAGAAGAAACGAAGTGATCCCTGTAATTTGTTCTGGTAGTCTCCGGGCATCGTCTATTTCTCGTACTCGGTGGCAGAGAAACTCGATAGCCGTTATTTCTAGAGATGCTTCGTCTTTGGGAATGATTTCATTTATGATGGGAGTGAACTGAAAATGCCACTAACAATTGTTGTTGCAACATGTTATTGTCGGGGAATTTGTTTTATCATCGGCGGACTGGGGATAACACTTAGACCAGGTTGTGCGAACTATCGAACATTGATTACTTCACGGCCATATTTTGTATAACTTATCCCAAAGTACATTGGCAAAGTAGACAAATACATGCGATCAAATCCATGTTTTGTTTTGTTTTGCCTGGTACCATATGAACACCGTACCAATTAGTGGTTAACACTGCATAGGGGACAGTTGCACAGAACAATTACGAACTATTACCAGTCCGGCAGTATACACCTTAGAGTCGTGAGAATAATGGCACACCCCATGCCAGACGTACAACCGTAATGTCAAATTCGCGATGTTAAAAATACACACCCCCTTCAACGTTGTGCCTAACAGACCTAACCAAAAGGTGACTGCAACTGTATCTTTTCTTGACGTGAACGTCACCGCGCGACACCAGTCAGTATACCGTTAGGGGACTGTTTCTATGCTGGGGAAAGTGAAGGTCTTATTGCTGCTCTCAGATTTCCTGACAACAACACACAGGGCACATGTAACGTGTACAATAGGCCACGTCTATCTTAAAACGTCGAAGTGGGAACAAATTTCGCAGCCGGGATTCGTAGAGAAAACTACTCTCGTGATATTGGTGCAAGTTCAATATTTAGTTGATTTCATCATAGTTGGCGGACTAGTGACCAAACGATTGTGAGTTGAATCTCTGTACATGACCGAATTGCTTTTTCCGCGCGTCCTTAGGCAAGGCGTTTCATCTCTATTGCTACCTCCTATGAGCCTGTGTACAATCTGCGCTCATAGCGGCAGCGACTTACTCTCTGGGATTGTCGGAAAGCGTGCCTGGATCCCATCATGAAATGTTATGATATCGTAACCAGTGTTACTCCATTTACGAAAGCTATCAGTTACGTTCTATTTGGAGGCATAGTACTGTGCTATGATCGATAAAATTGGTAAGATATTTTATCAGCAGCTCATCGTGACTTTGATACGAATTGACTATTCTAACTAGATTACCATTAGGACAGTAAGAGATCCAACTTCCAAGACCCCGACGCAAGGCGGTATTCGCCTCTTTGAAGTCGCAGAAGGCTGCAGATCATATCTTCAGTCAAAATTACGAAACCACCTGTAAAACTATTAGCCTCTCGACTAAAAACAACAGCTGTTCCAACCTAAATTTCCATCAGGACAGTAATAGTTTCAAAACACCGCCGCTGCCAGGTGGTATTTGCCTCTAGATCTCCTCCTAGGTCGACTGCGGACCATATCAATAGTTAAAGCCACCTGTAAAGTTATCAGCTCTTTGGCTGAAACACATTTATTTTGCCAGGATGGTTACAATGATAAGTCGTGCCTGCAAATCTACAATATGTCCCAGTATGGATTACTCTGGCTAGTTTGGTTCTATATGGGTATCATCAGCAGTCGGCCGTACCATAATCATCCACTGGGGAATATCATCCGGCAGGCACCGGAATAATTATCCGATGCCGTTGATTGATGAGCTCATTTATACCGCCTACAACACCAGTGCGTAATTAGGTTTGATTGCTCGTTCTACCGCATGTATCCCAAAGCCAAGTGAAGGTCTATATCAATGTGTTCATTCCAGAACTTATCTCCTGCAAAAGAAGTTCTCCAAAAGACGGACAGACCGCGTGGTCTGGAGTGGACGGTAATCACATCATTTCTTTCGCGAATGTTCCAGCTGTGACTAAGTAAACCTATCAATATAGCTCGAAGGCAGGGATCCGATAATCACTTGATTGTGTTCATGGTTCGATGGATTCTTCAAACATTGGATGGCCACTCCCGCAATGACAGATGATGTTCAATGATTCAATGTTGTTGTTAACTTTTCTGTGTTAGCTACTAGAAACGTTCCGCTTGAACTAGTTACAACATGCTGGCTGTTGCCAACGTGTAAATCACGTGTCTGAAGCTTCCGCAGCCGATTGGCCAACGTGTGGGTTTCTCTTGATTCCGTTTTCCTCTCATCAGGATTCTCGATACTCTGACTAAGCATACGTGGACGTATAGTTAATTGGAATTATGTTGTACAAATTTCTACAAGATTTCCCATTACCTCAACTGATAGATTTTTCCTCATTATCCGAGGAATCCGAACAGAAGCATGACTCGTTAATGACTCCGCTGTAACAATCTCTCATGGCATCTCACATGTTACTCGTGTTTCGTTGCATCTAGAATGTAACGACAACCTAAGCAAGTGACGTTACCCTACGGAAATGACGTCGAACTAAGTAGGAGGCGCCAACCTAAGGAATTCACGCCATAAGGATATAACTTAAACTAATTATACTAATTGAAGTGCAAATGATTAACATGAAGGACATAGCATTCCCTGAAGGACATATCTCTCAAATGTGACGACTGGGCTAAAACTGGTTTACCGTCTACAACTCTACATGTTCCCATCCACATCAGTATTCTGCATCGACTATATTAGGAATAAGCTCCAAGTATTGTTGGTATGAGACTGTACTACCAGGGGCATTCATTTCGCTTTCAGGGGTCAGGTATAGTCATGATCTGAATTATTCTTTATTGTTGACATAAAGAGTTCCCTCTCTCTTCTATGGTGCGACTGATGTTGCCTCTAATCCAGACACTAAACTGTCAACTGAATTCCATCCATTATTTCTTTCCAGGTCAAACTACCAGTCATTCCTGAAAACTGTCCAGCATGTTTTGAAGCCCCTAAGGTGAGTAAAGTCACTCATGCATACTCCAATCAGTCTTACAGTAGCCCTATGACGTAGTTCCTTATTTCTAAGTTTCCAGGAATGCACCATACCGAGCAGCTGTTGGCCACCCCCTAAAATAATAATAATAATAATTTTCCATCATCTTCATTATATCCCCACTTCAGGGATAATATGGGTTTGCCTTCGACATGTCCGCCACCATGGCTTCCGCCACTGGAAGATTTACACTTTGTCCGATTGATTTCAAGTTTGGTACACAGGGTTCGCCACAGAAATCTCAGATGGATTCGAAAGTGGGCATTGCTGCATGACCGATTCCCTCTATATTGCCAGTTTTATGCGACAATATCCAATTTGTCTGATTTACGCAAAACTTGGTGTATATGAACTATATTTGGTCCCGAACAACATGGCAGCAATTTCTAGGTCATCAGAGGTCAAACTTGCGTAAATTATGCGGTTTTTCTAACTGTCTGGAATCTGAGAGAAAATTGGTGGATGTGGAGTTGGTTCTGAACAACATGAAGGTCAATTCAAGGTCATTGGAAGTCCAATTTGCATAATTTATGCAGTTTTCCTAACTTTGTTTGCACAAAACTTGTTTGATGTGGCCTTCAATTTGTCCCAGAAAACATGAAGGTCATTTCAAGGCCACCAAATGTCAAGTTTGCATAATCGGTCTCTCACTGATCGCTCAAATGTGGGGATATTACATGCTGGCGTTTCACAGGTCAGCAGTTTTCTAGTTAGTCCTGATAGCAGTAGTAGGTAAGCCATTATTCAGGAAGTGGGAAAAAGAGGAGAATATCTATCAAACTACCTTCATCTTCATCTTTTCCAGAAAAGACATTGGACTAAACAAGTGATGGTCTCCAAAATAAAAATCTACTTCCAACATCTCTGTTAGTCTACTGATAGCACTTAGGAATTGATGTCATAAATTCCAAGAGGAAACATGAGGAGAATATTGATGAAGATGTATAATAAACTAGCTTAATCTTTATTAAGAGCGAAGAGTGGTCGAGCAGTATCAGTGATGCTTGGCAATACAATGGGTCAAGTTTATTCTGGGTTTGATTCCCACATTCACCATCGGGCGTGTACTCATAGTTATATTTGGGAGGGTCTTGGTGACCTGGCGCTGCTGTGGCACAGTGGGCTCGGTATTTATGGGGGGTTGTTGTCAGTCAGTTGCAATTAGTCTTGTCGTTGGGCTGTATGTAGTTACTGTGGTTGAACTACGAGTATACAAAAACAAAAATCATCAGGCTAGATCCTAGGGTTCACTGGTCATCCGTCGGATGGGGACTTGAAATTGCGGTTCCGAGTACAGGTTGGGATTGGTACTGTACACCCCTGCCTCGATAACATCTGGTCAATAGACGAGAAGAGAAGGCGATAACTCGCTCATCCACGATCAACACAGCCAGGGTTTCCTTGATGAGCATTCAGTGGCTCCCTGAACCTGTAGCAATCAAATCAAATTCCCAGAAGAGACTACAGACCAAGCAGCTGATAGCCACCAGAAAAATTCTTCCAACATCCCTATTAATTTACTGGTAGCAGTAAACTGGAGGCCACTGATCAGAAGAGGGAAACAGGAGGAGGATACCAATGGAAAATATGTAACTATTAACTCTTTCGGGACCGTGGTCGCCGATTGGCGACACTAGGCCTAGGACCGTAGTCGCCGATCAGCGACGAGACGAAAGGCTCACCTAATTTGTTTCCCTTGCATATATGCATAGCGCCAT
>JAUOBX010496516.1:0-10184 GCA_032360705.1 Eupentacta quinquesemita
CTTAGACTTCGTCAAGGATTCAAACAGCGACTTAGCCTAATTTCGTAGCAGCTTTCTGGACAGCTAATCCACTGTTTTGAGGGTGAGGTAAACGCGCAACTCCCCACTGTAACAACATCTTCAACATCTGTCGTAATGTCGATAAACATAGAAATGTGCCTCGAGGTTCTCGCAACTCAAGACAACCCGATCCAGAATACTGCGGCTAGGATACTTCCTATATTTGCCGGATGCCTACGAAATTGGATAATAACTATTTTCACCCTGTGAGAGAGACACTCATGCTGATCTGTGGGGGTCCAATATAGAGTTCTGTTATGTAATATACATGTGACGCAAGTAATAATTAGTAATTGGTGATAGTCCATTATTATAAATACTGTGTCTGTTATGTCTAACACGTGGGTAATATAGTCCGGTGAAATACACCTGAGAGTTCGATGTTCTGGAATGTACGACGGTGCGGAAATTAGAAGCGGGGAGGAAATAATATACTAGCTTGATATGCCTCCGGTGTGTGGAATGGCGTTTCAATAAATGTGTTACTGACTGTACAAATACCAGACGTCTCTTGGTAGATGCCACCATTACCCAGACATGTTTTTGGACATGACATGTCTTGGACGGGCATACATTAGTGTACAAATATATCCATACAAGTTGGGAAGAAATGATCTGCCATTCACCTCATCTTATTGACGACTCTATTTAGAGTGGAAGAGCAAAATCGTGAATCAGCCAGCATTTCTGAGGAAACTAGTGGAAGGAATAACGAGTTAATATTCATCGGCTATGGACAGTTGAAAAGGATGAGGCGACTAGAGAGGAAAAAAAGACGGAATGGGCTAAGTGGAAATAGTTAGAGTGTGGACCAAATATGGTGTAAGGAATGGAAGTAGATTGGAATGCGGAGCAGAAGGTTGTTCTAAAAATCGCTTAACAACGAGCAAACCAGAATTCACAATTTAGTGACATGGGGTACAAAATCGTATGGTCGCAAATTGTTAATTGGGGAGAAAATACAGATGCTGAATCAAGGGAGGGGAAATGGGTCAGCCAAATACAGCGCATTGTCGCAGTATACTGCGAGTTGAAATGACCTGTAAATGAAGGTTTCTTCAGCTAGTTCAACATTAGGGAATGAATGTTTAGAAGGAGAATGTCATCCAAAATAACATATTTTAGCGAGGTTCGTACAAATTCCCTATTGGTAATCAACACGAGGAAATTGATATAATAAACACTAACTAATCTAACCCCTACTTGGTGATCTGGTAGGTGTCATGATGGATATTTAAACTGTTCCTCTCTTACAAACTCTCTTCGCAATAATCGTCCCGTTCGAACTCGTAAAATCCACTATCCTATCATTATGTTTTCGTTCCTCCTCTTTGACTGTCCACTCCTTCTACTGGATTGTAACTGTTCCCGATATTGCGGTCGGCCTCCCAGGTATAGCTGTGGCGTTGGCATCATTCGATGAGCTATATGCAAATGAACACATGACCCGACAACTAGCCATTGCCTTCCCTTGATTATGTTGCTTCGACAAACATACAGACTAGCTGTTCTCTCAGGTTATTATTCTTACGGGTTTCCTCCCCAGATATCTCACCGGACTAATCGAGTTATATATTTATCCCAATTTCAGGCTGGAGAAGAAGTTTACCACATGTTTCGAAGTGTGGAAACCAGGCCATCATCTTAGTCCCTGCATAGGACTGTCCCCATTTCGACCAATTCCGTACAATGTCATTATATACAACCACTGGAACCTCTACCAAGGTAGGTCACTGGGAGTAAAATGCTGCAGCCTGATTCGATCTTGAAATAACAAACCCATCAAATCAGAGAGATGTCTTACCGAATGAACTCCAATATAAGAGAGACCAATATCATTTGGATTGAGAACAGAGTAGTAGGCCTACTTACCTGGTGAATGTGAGGAAAGTACTTCATAGGGGAAGCGATAACATACTAATAATATCCACTTCCTTATATAGCGCTTTTCCATGTCAGTGACATGCTCAAAGCGCTTTACAGCTCAAAGCGCATACTACGTATATACCGTACTTATAATGCGAAAGAAGAAATGCAAAGCGGTATCAGTGACAATTGGCATGCAGCAGTTTGGCATGGCCCTAGTTATTCAGAGGTGTATATACTTGCAGTGGCAATTGTCGGGGTCTTGGTGACCGGGCTCATCTGTGGTGAAATGTACTTGCTGATTACGGAGACAAAATCCGACAAATTGCAGTGTCTCGTCGTTCGACTGTACGCAGGTACCATAGCTTGACCATCTAGGATAACTGGTCGTCCATCGGATTTGAGGACTTGGAATGGCGGTTTCGGGAGCGGGTTGGAACTGATTACAGTACACCCTTTCCTCGATATCTCGCAAGCACTAGTCGGGACTCGGGAAGACACGGCTAATCCCACGATTGACATGGCCGGGGTTTCCATAGCAAATTCAGATTCAATGCGATTATCTTACTCATGTGAACCCTAGATCCTCCAATCTGTGTAAACAGCTATATAGATAGCCATCGGACCAATATGCAGTACTTCAATTGTGTGTCGTCGTTGGTGAATGAAAAATAGGCTTTCTCCGCCCCAACACTGACAACATAGCGGGCGGATAATGAAGTGGTTCTATTTCACTACACGTTTTTCACCTGTTTTCATTACGCTCCGTGACAGCAGTCGTGTCAGATAAAATTCCACTGGTGCACTCGAGCGAATATTTGACAATTTCCGTCGAATTCATCGAATATCCTTGGAAGTAAACCTCCGGTAATATATGATCCTTATATTTTGATATAGGTCGAGTTGTATGAAGAGAACCGCTTGTTATGGTGCGGTTGCTGAGCAGAGAATAGAGTGTCATACTGCGGTAACATATGTCTCCGCCTTCAAGCCTAATGGGCGTGCTCAACATAACCTTGAATAATATGGATCCTCATGACTGATATGGAAATGATTTATTATTACGCCATGTTTATGACGTTTCGGAAGGGGGGGGGGGATACCTGCTCTGAGAAAAGAGTATTTCAAAACTCTGTCGCCCAAAATCTGCTTTAATGAGAGTGTATTTTGTACTTGTTTCCTGTCTTTACCATTTTACTAGTTTCTAGTGCTATTTAAATTTCACTGTAACATGCCTGGAGGCCCCCTGTGGCATTTGGCGCTTTATCAAACACGTTTGTATTATTATCAATATTTAGAAAGGTGATATGATGACAACTCACATAATTTTCAAGAAGATATAGATACAGGTTTTCACTGACGTATTCGCCCGGATAGGTTATCAGCCCGAGGTCCTCTTCCTGGATGATAATTCTATCTCGCTGAAGGTTCCTCTCAACATTCAGTCTTCTTACACTGTCCACTCCGTATCCCTCAACCTCCAAGTTCATTCATGGTTACATATTCCCTTCATCACCTTTCGTGGTACCTGATTAAGGAAATAATTCACAAACGCCTTCTTGGGCGTTCCATGGGAAACATTCCTCGGATTATTTTTCTAAAAACTAAAACTGTTGAGGTGTTGGAAAAAACGTGGATAATTCTCGTGTTCTTTCATCTAGGTTTTCACTCTTGCCTTCAGTTACATCAATAGATAAATATATCTCTGTGGTTCTTTTGATGTTCGATTTGAAACAATGTTCACTATCGCTCAGTGTAGGTTATCGTAGCAGAAGACACCTGTCGCTCTGATCCAGTATAAAACCATGTTATTCAAGGGTGTTATTTATGAGGGAGTCTTCCCCGTGGGTCCTGATCTCAACTCCCACAAGTCTATCATTGCCCAATGGGTTTGTGTAAACGTAGGTTATTCTTGGCCACATCTTGTTAGATCCCTCGGTCAATATGCATATTCCCACATTCACAATATATTTGCTGAATGAAAAGCATCCAATTAAAATAGGATAAATGTGTGTGCTGTCGTCGCCTATAATGTGCCCATGTTGATAAACTCAGGAAAGATGGTATACTCTTTTCCTTTCTTATCTCTCACTTCCTCACGAACGAGACGATTGCGTATGGTAGCTGAAAAGTCGAGACTGCCTCACATAACCATCGACATATTGGTATAAATAATGTGACTAAACAACGGAGAGAATGTTTCATATGTAGAATTTGATATTTAAAACGGTTACCCAAGAACGTCATTTCATGATGTTCTCTCATATTCGCTAACCTGTTCAGTCGAGCAAAACGACAGGTATTAGGTGTCTCAGCCACTGCACGAACATACAACATAAACGTAGGATATATCCCATGTCAGAAGTTGTAAATTACACTCAACTCATTTTGAACGCCGACAGATACCACTCTTGCGTAGCCTACCTGTCACCAATAGGATCAATTTGCCGCCTGAGTGGCGCCATGTGGCGATCAATGCGATGTGAAGCAATATGTAATGCAAAATCAACCTCGCAGGATGTCCAATCCACAATTATCACATAATAAAACATAAATACATAGCCTATATTATTCGAGTACTTCTACGACCAATAGTTGTGTCTTTCATTAGATGGGTCCTGATTTGAATCAATGTTTCCGAAGGTAGGCCCACCTGATGAACCATGCGAAGCTGTTATATCATTTTCTGTACTACTGCAAATATAACCACTGTAGTGATACGTGTGTGTGGTGCGGTAAAAAAAAGGGGGGGGGGGTGGAAGAGGGGCGCGTCCCTGCTGAAATGGCTTTGGTACATCCAGAGTGGAGTTTTATCTACGTCGGTGGTACTCAGCATCAACGGGGCACTGACAATACAATACAATAATAGTATAGCGAAATCAGAAGGTTTCAGACATATCATATAAAACAGTATATATTATGTTGCCCGGCACATTATTTGGAGTGTGTAATTTGTCATCCGTTCACGTCTATCTCATACCTCGAATGTGCCATGGTAATGAACTTCAAAAATGCATTTCTGAGTTGTTGGATTGATTCAGAGCTTAGGATATTTTATATTAAATACCTCGTTTTATGTAAGGATCAGCTCTCAGTCAATATTTCTTCATTCAACTCGACAGCCTTTCCATCGGAAGTGTTAGAGAATCAATTCCCAAACAGTTATCCGCTAAGAATAAAGATTAAAGTTGCTGATTACCCCTCCTATGCTGGAATTGATTGCACTATATCGTTGAATGCTCTCAGCCACGGGAGGTAATTGACCGTGTGTTGAATGACAGAGAATGGAGAGAATATCGGGAGAATCTCTATTCTTCTGATTGCGTTAAATTTATTCTTGTTCAAAGTGGGCCGAGTACTTGAGGTCATGAATAATAATGAATAATATGAAGACAAAACGACTCACAATTTGGTACTGTTTCCATAGTAACATCAGTATTGCATAACTGTTTTGCAATCATAAATAACAGGTGAGTGATGTCTAAATAACGGCTCGTAAGTGATGTGATTGTCACCACAGGTTGAACGGTGTGACGGCGGAAGATCGATTGAAACAATATCGGGAAAGTCTCTGCAAAAGCACCTTCATGGCTTGAATACTAACCGAATAATTCACAAAAAACATGTCAGACAAGTCAAGAACATTATAAGATAATTCGAGTTGCATTTTCTGCCGAATTGTCCCCTTGGCTTGTTATGTGTGGTATTTTCATGGGAAACTTACATGTAGATCAACATTGCAATTGGCAGCAGGTCAGGATCGAAGCGATCGGCGAATCTGTTGCTTGAATATAGTGTAGCAAGAGGCATTACCACTGATGTACACAACAACTGGATTTCCATGAAGAATTCACAGCACATAATCGCCTGATCAAAGTTCAACGGGATGAATTCAGGTTTCCGTGAAGAATTCGGATTTTTCTGCAGTTAGAGTCGTAAACAGTCACATCTGGTATCCCTTCAAGACTATGCCCGACCGTACCGTGCCTATTGAACTTGTCCCCTCCGTTAATATTAGCAGGACCAGCGACGCCATGTAGGCCCACAGTAGTGAGCAGGTGTTGATTGCCGGCGTTGATGGAGGAAGGAAAGAGGAAAGTAACACCTTGGAACATTTTGCCTGGCAAGGTTATTTTTACGACTAGAGGTACTTTCTGTAGTGTTAGGTTATTGAACAACTTTTTCTGTGCAGTGATTTCCCCATGTCGTTTGTTTACACTATATGCGTGCAACAAACTCATGCAAACGGCTGATTGGAGGTCATGTGACTATCATCATGGAATCTCCGAAGGGTCGATTGGTAGTTCCCTTTGTACCTCCGTGTTGAATCCGATGTTTTGACTGTGGGCAACTCACCCTAACCTTCGAGCTAAACTATATGATAATATGACTTTGAGAATGTCAACCTATCCACGGAGAAATTACGATGTGTCCAACAACTGGTTCAGTATATTCATCGCATGCTCATCATTCAGTAACGCAGTCAGTCCTCCTGTGAAATCCCCTGGGACGTTTTGATACGCAGCGGTGATAGAGCGCATCGATGTATGCCAAGCCTAGCTCTAGTTGGGGACTATCTGTCCTCTTGAATGACAGTGAAAAAATGCCAGCCTGGACAAAAAAAGGAGCCTCAATCCTTTTCCAGCTCGACATTTATGAGTTACAGATACTAACAGTGACAAGTCCATGGTGTACGCGCAACCCCAAAAGAGAGAAAAAGGTTGATTACTAGCTACCACGTCTGATCAGGAAGAAGATTGGATGGAATCCGGGCATACTACTGATTGGCTCAAGGGGGTGACAGAAAATGTTGTGGATTGAGTTCATAGCTAGAGTTTGGCTTCTCTCGAGTCTCACTAAAATGAATGATGGACATGGGATGATGTGTGTGTCAGTGACGTTCAAGAACTGTGTTTTTTTTACAAAATGTGAGCGGATACTTTGAACAATACATCGTCGAGTCATAAGGGATGCTGTGGCAACAGGCTCATTAAACAATGAATAGTTTCTATTCATTATTCCGAGGCACAATCCGAGGAGTAGCCAGTTTCTTATCGGGCAGACTGACTATTCACATATTTAAAGTACACTCATTGAAAACTAGCGCCCAGTTTCTACGATATGGGTACCCGTCTTTGCTATATACATTTATGCTCTAATCGAAATGGAACGCATCGAGTGTTACTTTTGTAAATTCGAAATAAATCTGACGGGATTTCCTGACACTGTTCCATTCTAGTAGTGTCTTTGGTCAATATAGACTTCCCTATTTCTCCGATAGTTGAGGTAAAGCAATGGTGTTTACCTAATCTGAAACTACCATGATAGGTCAGCTTGTCAGATTTCAAATACCGTATCATGCCATGTTATATGCCAGTAGTATGTGTATTTTGTCATTCCAGAATCGACCAAGCAAAGCAACCTCTCCCGTCTGTTTGTTTCATATCTCGCAATAAAGCAAATGTTATAAGCATCAATTCCAAATAATTGTAATTCGAAGAGGTTCAAACTGTCATATTCGCCTCAACTCGTCCATTTGGAGTGTGTACTTTTGTGAATGTCATAAAATTGATAGCATGGCATGTCGTTTGTCACACCATCTGCAGGAAGGATTTAATTGCTCCAGCAGTCGCCACGTTTGCATGCCAATACATCGTGAACCATTTTTTCCACCTCGGACATGTTTATGGCAATTGTATATTTATATATGCAATTGACCTAAAGTATATTGCTCCGTTTTGGTTCATATTACAATGAATTAGGAAAACTATACCATATTTACAAATGATGTTTATCGCCGCTTTCCTTGACTATGTCAACATTCACTACAGTAAATCATAGTTGTTCAGTCGTTCCCGGATGTCCTCTCGCCCCCACATCTGGATTATGATGTTCATTAAAAAGTCCTAATTTGGCGTGTCTTATTCTTGGCCCATATATCAATAACTGTTCTTATCCAACTACTGATATCGTCGTTGCATATAATTACTGGTTTCTCACGTCTCTGCACTACTTTCGCCGAGTAAATAAACACCTTGCATCGTACACAACATCCCAACTAATAACTACATCAACATGCACATTTGTGAATCACGTCAATGATTGGAGCCGGCAATATAGTTGTGCTGTCAGTGTAATTCAATCGTGTTAGCAGCCAAAACAGCCTATTGGGTAATTTTGGAATAATACTAAGTGTGGGAATAATTCGACAGTAACCTTACGCATTGTCGTGATGTATCGTAGGTTGAACGTGTGCTTTATTGCCACCTCTAATTAATCATCATCTTGGGGAGGTAAAAACAAATTTTCTGCTGATGTAGGACTTGGTGTATCATTTGACCTCATAACCGTGCATCATGTACCTGACTATACCTCATCATAATAACCCCATCAACCTTCTTCACAGTACATGTAGTCCAGCATAATGACGTCTCGTTAACTGAAAATCGTTTGATCATGAAATTAGGCCCTTGCGTGATATACGTCTCATTGAAAACATGCTTCTTGGCTGGTTGGCCCGGATCCATCGTTATCTAGCTGGATTGGAATCCGAGGACTCGATTCGCTGGATAAAATGGTTAATTAACCAGTTTGTAGTGGGATTATTACTATCGATACAAAAGGCACATTCACGATGATAGACGATTGAAACGCCACACGTGAATGGGAAATAAACCAAAAAGTCAATGGTCGATCGATATGTCCCCTATTTACACAGGGGGCTACGCATGTGACTGACTTCTTATTCGCGTCCATGTAATTTAAAGGCTCATTAGAAGAGACAGTTGTAGGTTTCGAGTGTTTCCGACGAGGAGAGCCAGCGCCAAATGTAGTATATATTCCACTTAGCCTGATTCCCAGTCAGGGACAGCGTATGTTAGAGAGCGTGAATCCAGGCCAACCAACCACGAAGCATGTTGAGGAGATGATTGTTTCCCTCCGTACGATCACACATCAAGTTGGTGTACTCAGACCCCTGATATGCTATAAACGCACGCCCTAAATATGATTCAGCCTATCTGGATGAATGTCTTGGCGTTATCAACTACGTTGCATCAGCAGTAGCTGTCGTCATAGTCACCGCATGGTACAGGGTCAGTTTGTAAGTACGTTGAGCCATCCATGCCTTTATCGTGTTCTGTTTTTCCAACATGCAGTACATTGGAATTGTGAAATGAACGGAATGTGGGCATCACCAAATGTTTGTCTATATTGAAATATGAATATATGCAAATTTTTCTTAAAATTGTGTAGTTTGGGGGCCGTTTGCCCAAGTGAAATTGATGCCGTTCAGTGCTGATTTCAATAAGACGTATATGCCTGGTCTGTATATTGCTCAGAGTAGCATATCATTTGTGTATATACTTGCTTGACGTATACTTGGATCCCTAAGTGCAAACTTGTTGTCCAATGGAGAGACAATATGGCGGATAAAACTGTACGGTAGCAGATGTAGGTACCGCAGCCTGAACTGGCGATCCGGTCAACGTCGTGATGTCGCCACATTTATTCCAGCAGATTTAAATAATGAGGTTGTTTTACTCGAAGTTGGAGTTTGAAACAATGCACCCTAAATAATTGACTGCATGACGCATATTATTGTTGTCGGGTGGTTATTTGCATGAATAGAATGCCAGGGTACGAGTTAGATAATCAATTGTTTATCAGTGCGGTAAGAGCGCAACTTCACATTATAACATCATCTTCAGCATCAATCCTAATCAAGTTAGCGTGGATGCCTAGACTGAAGGATATATTATATTCGCATCGGAATTTGAATAAGCTATATTTATGTGTAAGTCTTGTGAGAGACACTGTTGACCAGTGGGAGACCAATGTGGAGTTAATTGATGTAATATACGTGTGACGCAAGTGAAATTAGTAATTGTTGCTAGCCCAGTAATGTTAACACCGTGTCCATTACGTCTGGCACGTGGTTAATATAGTCCTGTGGAATACGGGTAGGGTTCAGTGTGCCGGAATGTACGACCATGGGCCTCCCGGTGTTGAGTGGGCGGAATGTCAGCATGCCTCCAGTGTTCCACTAAGTATGTCATTGACCGAACAATGTAACCCAGATACCGGACATCTCTTAGTAGATGCGACCATCGTCCAGATATGTGTTTGACATGAAAGGTTATCGGAAGACCATGCAAAGGTGAACGATATATATATATATATATATATATATATATATATATATATTTGTTAACAAGATATCACCTCGTTTCTCGGCCATTCACACCACGACTCCTGAG
>JAUOBX010496627.1:0-10183 GCA_032360705.1 Eupentacta quinquesemita
AATAACAACAAATGCTTCTCATCCTACAAATGTTAGTGCACAGTTCTGATGTTCAGTCATAATGATGGTCTAACGGCTGTCCAGCGTACCTTCAGGGTGTTCAGAAATGTTTGGCCCAAGGGCTCATATCATGAAATTTCACACGATGGTACTTGAAATGCATCTCCTGCAATGCAAGTTCCATGTGATGATCCTCAGGTTGAGGGTCATTGGAGGTGTTCTGGAATTGTGGGCTGAGGGCTCGGTTCGGGCTCTAGGGAATACCACACAGTATTTTATTTCTTACAGATGTCGATGCACAGTGCTGATGTTTGGTCAAAATGATGGTTTAACAGCTGTCACTTTGGGATGCGCAGGAGTTTGGCCTAAAGTCCCACTCGAGCCCCGAGGGCTCATTTTATGAAATTGCACACAATGATAGTTAAAATGCTCCCACCTACAAACTTCAAATAATTTATTGGAAGTTACTTGTTATGGTTCTCAGTTAACGTTTCATTGGGGGTGTTTGGGAATGATGGCCCCAGGGCCCGATTTGGCCCTTGGGCCCATCATATAGAATACCTAAAAATATGTTATCGCCCACAAATGTTGACAGTGCTGATGGTCCAATAGCTGAACCTTCGGGTTGTTCAGGAATGTTGTACCCGAGGCCCGGTGTGGGCCCTGGGCCCATCGTGTGGAATCACGCCAAACAGTTCTCCTCCTACACATTCCGGTGCACAGTGCTGAATAGCCATGGTTCAAGGTCCCACTCAGGCCCTACGGCCCATTTTATGAAATTACACACTATGGTGCTCCTCTTACAAGCTTCAAATGATTTTCTTCAGCGTTACATGTAATGGTCGGGTTGTGTGCCATTGGGAGGGAAATCACGGCCATAATGATGCTCTAACGACCGTACCTTTGATATGTTCATGGTCTCGGGTCCAAGGTCCCAAATGCCATCATGTCATCAATGTTAGCTCGATCAGTCACTTCTCATCAGACTCTACTACCAGGTGAGCTACTGTGTCATTGGCACTCTTGTTCAATATACTCTCCCACCAAATCAATATTTATATTCCGCCAAACCACAGCAGGAGTTCAATTTGACCGAAGTAGGCTTATATATCTTCGATGTATTACTAAAAGGATATTTCATGAAATTCTTTCGATTCCTCGAGTGGCATCCGATGATAAAACAACTATTTGCCCCCAAGTTACAATTCCGCGCGATACTAGGAATACCTGCCCGACAGTCTGGGCAAACAAATTGGATGAAATTCCACAATTTTTTGGGAAGTTTCATGGATGATTTTTACCTGCGTCGCTAAGCGCTGCTACTTCCACGTAACAATTATATCCAATTATCTCACATTCCCGCCGCTCGCGTGAACCAGCAGTGAAATACATTACCTAAATGGAATCTTCTCGAGAAACATGATTCTAAGAATCCTAAGAAAGATCTTTTTGCATCGATTCCGGAGGGGGACACCGGAATTAGGGCTATGACTGTTCCTAAAGAGAGGAAAGCATGCCTTATGTATACAGAGAGAAGGTAATGTAAAATATAACATCTGTCCATATGATATCAACTCGAATTATAATCAGGTTTAACGCCTCAATTATTGGACCAGATTACATCCTGGATTGCTTTGAGGCATCCTTATCGTATGTTTTTCGTTGTTAAAGATATTGCTGCATGTACAATGTGCTTCGTGGATTGCACAAGCCGATTAACCCAGCACCTATCATTATTGTAAAACTCCCCCGTTATGGAATTAATGAGTACCATAATTGGTACCAGCAGTATGTGTTATGATACAGGTAAACGTAGTTCTTCATTTAAACTACTGATATATTTGCAAAGGCTAGAGGTACGAAATGAATGTCATAATGACTAGTTATTGCCAAAAACAAGTTGGTAGGCATTTATTCTCTGACATTCATTGGAAATACTGATGAACTCATAACATGTGCTATCAACGAATGATAGTGTCTTGTTTTGCACCGATAGTAAATCAATCCCGCCATTCCGGGTCCTCATCTCATTGACTTACTCGAACTCAACGTTGAAACCGGCGGGGTATGTGTGTTGGTACTTGATATTGACCACGGAATTTGAACTAAGATTCCCCTACACGGCGGACCAGCCAATTATCTAGTCGTTCATCAAAGCGCTAGGTGCCCATATACGTTAATTAAACTCACCTGGCTGCCTTCTATGTGCTCACTACATGTTGGCATTACACCACACTGCCAAGGGCGATTACTGCAATCAATCCAATTAGAGAGTAATTTGATCTCCTTGCGTGGTCGTGAGGTGTTCAGCTTAGCTACGGTCGGTGTCATGGAGGCCACACAGAAGAAAATAATCAGGAGGACGTTCAGACTTGTCACTAGAAGGACGTCAGTAGTAGAAGTTGAACGCAGTTGTTGACGTGCTGTGCATGTGTTCGAAAACCTGAAACAAAATGGTGATATTCAATCCCAGCGAAAACCCAATCTCTCTTCCTCACCCGTCCGTATAGTATAGTACGTATAGAGAGACATATTTAATACATTAAATCGTGATAGTTCTTCGATTTCGCAGGAGGCGTTGAAGGATGATGGAACAACTATCTACCCCTACGTTATAATTCCACGCAGAACTAGAGGGATGCCTACCCGCCAATAGGGGCAAACAATGGATGAGATTCCACCCAATTTCTGGAAGTTATATGGGTGTTCTTTACGTGCGTCTCGAAGCGCTGCTACTGCCATGTAGGCTACTGCTTATATCCGAATACCTTAAATTCTCGCTGCTCGCTTGAACCAGCAGTGAAACGCATCACCTAAATAGACTCTCCTTGGTGAACATAATCCTCCCAGAGAAAGAGTGATTCAATAGCATCGACTTCAGCGGGTGACACGGAGATTAAGGCTATGTCTGTTCCCTTGAAGAGGCGAGCACGAATAATTTATGGAGAGAGTACATCACATGAAGAATAACGAATATTCATATGTTATCAATCGAGATTGAAATAAGGTTTGCTCCGAGGCATCGCATGTGGTATGTTCCCCGTTGTTATAAAGATTGCCGCAAGTATGATGTCTTCATGGATGGTACCCGCCGATCGACCCAACATGTATTAATATTGTAATGATCCCCAATTCCGCGGTTACTGTGTCTTTGTTCCACAAATGATACAACCAGTGTACGATTAGAACTAGAGAACAGGTAGACGTAGTTTTCAATCACACTTACTGACCTATTATCGAAATAATTCCTCATTATCGAAAGATTCAGAACAATATGACTCATGTTACTTCTTGATGTTTGATGGATATTTCCCCCGGATTTTTAGGTTAGACCTCATAGTAATGACGATCATCCTGTCATCAGTCGTAAACAGAATAAAAATGACAATCTTGATAATCCTGCTCGATCATCGTCAGTCTGGATGTTAATTCGAATTCTGAATATTTTTCATGGCGCAATGAATTTCCTGTCAGATACATCATCATCAGTAGTCCAAACAAAATCTTGGCCCATTTGCCTATGGGCTACTAAGCCGAGTAATACCTGCTTTCAAGAATGTATGCGCTTTCTGGTTGGATGCTCGCATTCTGTAGAATCGGGTGTTCCTCCTTAGTGTTCCTGACTGGCTTAGGAATTGGGGTCGGGTTTTGTCAGTATCAAAATTATCGTTCAATAGTGTGCATCGACCTTGTCCATTTCTTGTCATTTTTTTCCGTTTTAGGTTCTTTGTTAACGAATAGCATAAGCCTCAGGGATTACGGGGAATTATTGTTCAGAGGTAAAAAAAAAAAAAACACCCTCAATCATCTCCGTCTTTTGGGGTAATCGTTAAGTATAGAGAATATATAGCAAATGTAGATTCTAAACAAGAATCAGACACAGTGTACACTGGATAATGCACATAGGATAGATCAACGCATGTCCCCCTGCGTATGGATGTTCTTATTGAATGGCTGTATAACCTAAGCCGCGTTCTGGTGAGGTTACAAGTGAATAACTAATGGCGTCTCTACCTTTTAGTCCTGATGCGCTGTACTCAACCCGATCACGCAAACTTCACTTGTATAGAAATACAATTCCAAGAAAATGACTGAACTGAAATATTTGAACTGCCATGATTGACTGAGAATGAATATGAGCGTATATCCTGTCTATATTTAGCAGTTCCTTAGTCGTGACAGCCTGGGTCATTGGCGTCATAATTCGTGAACTTAGAATGGCAACTACGTTGGACGGGGTTTCTCGCATATAGTTGAATTCGAGGTACTCTCTTGCAACCCTGTACCCCGCACATCATTACGAATAACGAATTACGAAAGAAGTCGTTGACAGAGAACTAGTTCCTGACGCATATCGTTCGTAGATTTCAGAATAGAGTCTGGTAGTGGATGCGCATCGGATACGATATGTTCCGATTGGCTGTTTGCTGAGATTAGTATCGAGTATTGTTGTTCTTGGCTCAAACCAGCTAAGTTGGTTGAGCTATCTATCTATCTATCTATCTATCTATCTATCTATCTATCTATCCAGTCCGTAAACATTTGCTTTTGGCTGCCAAATGTTCGTTCTCCGACGGATGTTGACCAAACTTGGATACAATGTTCATTGAATGATGGCACATCTTTGACCTTTCGAGGGTCGAAGTCAAAGGTCACTGAACGGGCATATTGAGCTGTTGTATGAAAAACTGCAAAACGCTACTCCTCCTAAGAAGAAAGGTAGATTTTTTCGAAATTAGGTCACAATGTTCCTTAACTGGTAGTGCCTAAAAGTTGTTCATGAATTTTGGACCCGAGGCCCGATATGGGCCCTGGGGCCCATCGTGTGAACTCACTCAAAATGCTTCTCCTCCCACAATATCTAGTGCACAGTACTGATGTTCGGTCATAATGATGGTCCAACAGCGGAACTTTTGTGGTGTTCAGGAATCTTTGGCCCAAGGTCCCACTCGGGCCGAGAAGACACATTTTATGAAATTTCACACTTAGGTACTCGAAATGCATCTCCTCCCACAAGTTCCAATTTTTTACTTTGGAGTTACATGTAATGATCCTCAGGTAGGGGCCATTTGGGGGTAATCAGGAATTTGAGGATGGGAACATATCCGATCAATATATGAAATACTGCGGAATCTTATATCTTCTACAAATCTTGTTGCACAGGGCTGATGTTTAGTCATATTACTAGGATTCTGTACCAACAAAACCAAACGAAACAGGACAAGTCCACTAGACCCATTTACAGAATAATTTTTGGGTTTGAGCCACTGAACCATTGATTCTCTAGTTTATTGTTAGGACTGGGAGTTAGTTGAGGAATTAGAGTTAGTGTTATTGAGTTCTCTTATCTGCTTATCCAGGCCTAATCCACGCATGCCACTGTTCCAGCGAGAGCGCGAAAAAACATATTTCAGATTCATCTGGTTGTCATTTCCAGGTCAGGCGAACCCGGATACCTTGTCGGAAAGTTTAGTGTCAAACTTATGACGATTTGTTACTCTTTGAATCGTGAGGTGAATAGATTTCCGAAATGAAACAGATTCCGTTTTATCGCGGGAATTAATTTGTGTTTTTTTAGACTCGTCTCGTAGTACTTATCAGGACAGCCAATATTTGTAAGGAAACCGAGCTAATGCGTTACCACCGTCTTTTTCTAGGTTCTGCAAATATCAGTGTGCACAACAATTTTGTGAATTATAAATAATTGGAGCCTGGGGGCCCAGAATGGTGTAAGTTAAACATTGCTTTATACAGGGAAAGGTTGTTTCAATAAATCAGGGCCATATATGGGTGGGATTTCAGCGCGTGCACCACTATGCGTATAATATTGAGGCTCCCTATGCTGGGCGTCTGATTAAAATGTCCTAATATCAGGCTATTAGAAATGAAGTGTTAGGCACCTAATAAATCAATTGAAAATTGTAGAGCTAAAACGTTGTCCTGAACCAAGGCCAACGAATAGACAGGTCCACTAACTGCGTATATTGTCATTATAACCTATCGTAGAAATATAATATCGTATATTATAATAATGCATATCGTAAAGTTGTTATTTAATTGATTACGGTACCACATAACCGCCTTCTAAACAGTTTCAAGGTATCGTTAGTAGTTACCATGGCCTACTGCAATTATATCGATCTGTCGGTGTACGTACATTTCTGGTTCTTGGTCAGGTAGTACCTAGCGTGACTTCCTTTGAATGACCGGGCCTCAAACTTCCCCGGTGAATATTCAAATGATGGCTCACTGTGTCCCTTACCTGACCTCCAGCCATCGAATAATTTCCTGAATGTTCCCTTGACGACGCCTTTGATAGTGCATATTCATTATGACATAATTCATTCCTTATCGATCTTGCCCAGACTGCCGAACCTAGAAGCTATGTTCAACACGGGCCTTTACGTCAACGATCTCAGTATGCACGATTCCACGCGGGACCTAGTTTTGGCGGGAACGCAGCAGTCCGCTGAGTTGAAGCTAGCGCTCGACCAAGAGCAACAGAAGAGCGCACAGCTAGAGGCGAGTATGAAGAAACTGGACCAAGAAATGAAGCGAACCGATTCCCTCCTTTACCAAATGATCCCGAGGCAAGTCGCCGATAAGCTGCGGAGAGGCGAACCTGCTACAAGCACATGCGAGGTGAGACATGTCTGAAGCCTTAACAATGACAGGGGCAACGAGAGAAAAATCAGAAGGAAGGCATTGATACCTTTTAGAGGTATGGTTACCATCTTTCAGCTTCTGGGGAAAAAATATGCGATTCGTGTCAAATTAGAAAACGTTGTTTGTATATAGTGCGCTACCTGGCTACCTTCGATAAATCGCTTCCCAAAGTTTTGGTCTAGTCCAAGAGAACAAGAAACCCTCTTAGGGCTGCCCAAAGATAATTAAACAGTGACGACTCGGCCAGTGAGCAATTATGACATAAACGATCGGTTGGTCACTGTTATGTTGTCGTTTGTGTGTTTACACGTCTCCCATCTCTCCCGTTGTCAGCATGAGAATATCGTCTATTCGGTTATTCGTAGGTATGTGTCATGATACCTCTTCGTGTCCTCTACTAATACGGAGCTTTAATTGCCACTCGGAATCTAATACGCCTGAAACGTATTCCATTGTTATATCCTGGGCAGATCTTCGTTGATCAATATTCCTAGCGATATAAAGGAGACCCAAAATGTTGTATTTTCTATAGCGCGTCGGCTATTTTGAACTGAAGTATATTTACTCAATAATGGTGGCGCTAAACAACAACAGCCAAATAGCATAATATAACAAAAGCATTCATACTAGTTATATCAGTATATAACACCAATCAGCTACACAATTTCCCACCAAACAAGATCATGCCTTGGGTAAAAAGCATGAGATTTCGTACATCAAGGCAAATAATTATGAATGTAGGCCTACATTAATCGAAGTATATTTCAATATTTATTTCGCACGTTAATCCGGAGACATCGTAAAACAAATTGTGAGAGCATAGCTTACTGCTCATTCGACGAAGTCAGTTGTCACGAGACCCGGTGATCTATTCAAATCTCGGCGTATGGACTATAACAGATTCGTCCGCATTCTTCCACCTTTTAGTAATTAAACTTTTCGATGTCAAAATGTCAATGTTGATGCCTACATTGTAATCGTGTTAGTGAAAACCCGTAAAAATATTGTGAGAATAGCTCACATATAATAATTAAATTATAAGGATTTCGTTAACAATATGATGTTGGTGATTCATGTTGCCCTTACCATTCTCCCGAACCCATCTGGCCTCTCGTCACCTATCCCGGAGCCTGGTAGACCATAGGAATCAGGATTTTTAGCACGGACTGTACGTTAGAAATGTGTACATTTTCTATGAACATTTTCTCTCATGATCGAATATCGATTTCTCCCCATCCATGCAGATTTTCCGTGAGGTTTCCATTTTATTCAGTGACGTTGTGGGCTTCACGACGATCTGCTCGAGAATAAACCCAATGGCCGTTGTGTCCTTATTAAATGCGATGTATACTAAGTTCGACAAACTCAGCGAAGAATATATGGTGTACAAGGTAAGTAAGGCTACCAGCCTACCAGAGAGATATCTCCATATCAGCCTTTCTCCTTTTCTCTCTCGCAAATGAAGTAATTACCGATAAGTAAAGTCGTAATTACATAGGTCTTCACGTCTTCAGCAATAGCTTGATCTGGTGACGTCACTTAATGCTCATAATGGAACCATAAACATGTTGACAGCCGATAGGCACCGACGAATACTCGCGCCCACTCAGGTGCAGGATGGGTTGTATACAACGAATACCTACCTGCTCATGGACCGTCCATTTGACGCACCCCGCCAGACGACTCGTGACTATATGGTCAAGGAACATGAATTGGACACTTGCGGAGGTGTGGTTTGTCAATTCCTCATCAATCCGCTCCCAATTTCAGAAATGGTTTTAATGGTACAAAGGCTGAAGTTTAACTGCGGAAACCTATACTTTGAGACCAGTGGGGTATTTGTGCTATTCTGTGCATATAATTATGTGAAACTTTTAATATGGGTCCATTGTTATCGCAAACTCGAGGGAAAAATCCTAACCGGGCCGATCTGACCATAACTGCTGGAAACAGTGGGTTGTCATCACTGAGGTAACGAGAAGCTAACAAAGAAAAATGCTAAACCTTGGGTCCACAGGTCAGTTGAAAATATGTTGGCACACGTAAAGAAAGAAAAGGGAACGGAACATTTTACTCACTTCCTAAATGCGTTCAACATGGTATCTGTAAAATTAAAATTGATTCACGTGACAACGTGCAGTGTGATATCCTTACAAGATGAAAGCTGCCCACGAAAACAACCCATTTTTTCGTCAGACATTGGGAGCACGATCCACTTTCATATATATAAGTCGAGCAGTTCCAACATCTATTGTGGATACCAAAAAAATATGTCGCGTATATTTCACCATACTTGTGTGTTTTCGGTTTTTCTCTTCTTCCGAATGTTCGTATTAAAAAGCGAATACAATTTTCTCTGTCCCCACACCACCTATCAGAAGCATGACACCGTTGCTTTGAAGGGCACCATACCTCAACGAGAAATCATTTGGAGGCAGGAAGTCTTCCAGACAGCGGTCTTACAATTTACCGAATAGCCCAGTTATCCCGTTGATTTTTCCTCCGCATTGAAATCAACAAATCTCGTTCATTTATTCGAGCGTCGGCTTATCGATCCACTGGCGCTCATGTTTATTGCCTTGTCTGAGGGAAAAGTTAAAAACATTTCCACTACATATTATGGACAATGTGATTTTCTGAGTATAGTCTAGTTGAAGAAAATGAATGAACGTAAAAATGTTGGTTCTTGTGAAGTTAATAAATGCTCAAATTATATTCGTTTCCAGCGTATTCGGAAAGTGTAAAGAGGAAATATGCACCATTGTGCTTCAAAACTCCATTAAAATTATATGATAAGGGAGAAATGTGTCCCTTTGTAGATGTCATAGTACGCCTATTGCTAGTCTTGCAATACGAATAGCTGCCGGTGGTATTATATAAATAAAATGTCATCCAATGAGGTGTGGGATGGCCGAGTCGTTTAAAATATAATTGTATCAATTTAATGAAAGAACATCAACACCACTGTTACTGGTATTAGGCTACGCGCGTGATTCTCCAAGAGGGAACAAGCTTCTTGCACGTCTAACAGAATTAGGCAGCCTACTTCAGTGTATATCTGGCAATGTGCGCAGTGGGTTTGCAAATAAGCTTCTTACTCTCTCAGTTTGTTACTTTATTCGCTCATCAGAGAGAGTGTACCTTTCGTCAATCCCTCAACGAGATCGTACACTGTATGGCAAGCTGCATTCTCTAATACAGCCTCTAGCATTAAAATATAGCCTAATGATCTCCCGTTTACAACAAGTTCTCGCCGTTCTTTTCAACAGCTGGTATTCGCCTTCCTGTGGTTGTCAATTCCTGAAAGTAAAATAGGAACTAATGAGTCGACATCCGTAGCTTCAATGTTCTGTTTTGTTGGCACACTTTGAGCAGCTGTCTTGTTGGTGCACGTTGAGCATCTCGCAAAAACAGGTTCGTGTGAAACTAGGTTCCTAGACAAACAAGTGCAACTCGTAAACGTCTTGGTAGCTGCGGCCAGATACCGTATGTGATAGGTCCAAACTGACTGAATGGG
>JAUOBX010496738.1:0-10183 GCA_032360705.1 Eupentacta quinquesemita
TTTCTTGATATATATGACCTCCAGTATGGTACCTCCCTCCGTTACCCTATTCTTGCAGCATTATACTTATCATGTATATTTGTACTATTCCTTTACTGAATTTCCCTTTCCAACCTTATGCAACAATAACTATTGTTTTTTCCCCATTTTCAAACGTTGAATAATGTAAATAAATAATATTCCTGTACCATTTTTAATAGACATTGTCTGCCCAGATCTAGTAGGTACCTACAATTAGCCTTCTCGTCACGTGCCCCAAAACAGTGATAAGCAGCCCATTAGTTGACTGAACTCGGACTCCGAAATTCTCACCAAAGTTCTTCAAACTTAGACTCGCTAAAATTCTCACCGAGATAATGGAAATCGGCAAGTTGGTTCAGTTTCTGGTAGAAGCATACATATTAATTTGTTTATGTTGAGAAACATTAATGATTCCTGTATGAAGAACCATTCATGTGTCATTCTGTCAATTGACTGTCATGAGAGATTTAAATCTAGGTTAATTTGCCACATTTATACAAAGTTCGTTAGGTTCTAGAGACTGAATGAATCTTGTTCAGAACTTTCACTGTTGCCATTTTGTACAAAGATATTAACGGCCGTGTTCCTATTGATGGTTTTCGATGCATTAACATGCAAATAACGCGTGGTCCGACGCTTGGCTCTCTTCCGAACCGCAAACTTCCAGCTAATATTGCCTGGAACACCATCTCAGTCACAGAAAAGGGTATAGTATTCGTGTTGCCCAGTGCCATTTTTATCAACGAGATCACCAAGTTACATAAAGCAATGTCGTACCGTTTTCTGGAGTTTACACTTCTTGGCAGGTGATGATTGTCAATACATTAACTCATCCTTTTTTTATAACACTGCTCTGTGTTTACAATACCTGACAATATATTGTCATATCATGAAAGAAACCCATTGGTATTTTAATTTGTGTGATGGGGGGAGCTTGATAACTTTCAGCGAAAACTTCCAGTCCAATACCTTGAAACAGATGAATTCTTCATGGAATTATCCCGGGTACACCCTGGTTCACCCGGTGAAGTCTGGACTTTCCATGTAAATTATAAGAGAACGGTGATGGGCTGCCGGTGATGTGATGTTTCTTCTTGGCCTAATACGGGTCTTATTTTGGCTATCCTGGGCAAGGAATTCCCATCCTGGATCACTCGCCCAAACTCCAGCGAACATACGCCTAGAAAGCACTAAGCCGCACCCACAAGACCAGGCCTGCTCTAAACAAGTATCCGCAAAACTACCAACCATCATATACGAGGCTGTCCTGGGGACTGCCCCCAAGAAACCCGGTCCCGTACACAATAAACTCGTGCAGGTGGTCATAAACTCCAGTGGATGAGTGAATCTGGTGGACATATTGTGTTTTCACGCGGAACCACGGTGAGTTGTAGAGTATGTTTCATTCTCAGACCGCAATTTAAATTCAAAACTATCGAAGAGAAAAAATGTGCTCTTGGACGTTTCATAGTTCTTGACCTACAAGTTGACATTCGTGTTCACATCGTGGTTTATATAACTTCGAGATTTTCACGTATCTCCGACGCAATGAAGAATTTCCACGGAGAGAATATCATAGTAGGGGAGACTTCATTCTGGTTTCCAATCTTGACCTGGACAAAAAATGAGGAAATCCACGAACAAATGTTAAAGCCAGAGTCCAGAGATGAATGCCTTGCTCTTATGGATTATCATGATCTTCTTGACATTTGGAGAGAACGGATTATTGGAAACTGAACAATTCGTTATTGGAGGACTCGAAGTACATTGCTCGCGTTAATAGTTTAATTATTGAGGAATTATCGAAAAAATACACTGGAAGACCCTGTAATAAATAATAATAAAACATTCGGAGACTCTCGATGAAATTTTCCAAGGACAAGGCCAAGGAGAGAAGATTTAGGGGAACATTCACTTATAAGGAATATTGTTACACTTGAACATGACTTATACACCCATGATTCAGAACTTACGCATTCACGTTTGAGGGAAGCCCGGGATTAACTTATGCTATATTACGACTATAAGCTGAGAGGAACAATCGAACCACCCCGGGCTCGTTGTGTAGAGGAGGGAGAACGGAGTACGAAATACTTTTTGAACCTTGAAAAGAGGAAAAAATCGTCCAACTCGATCAAACAGCTGAAGAAAGGTAATAGTTCGGTCATATCGAAGAAGAAGGACATTCTTAGTTAGTTAGTTGCAACCCATATCCCTTTTTTACGGGCTCCGGGTAACACCATAATGACGTCATCTCACAGCCGTGCGAGGGTAAACTTACTATAGAAGAGTGCCACCTAAGAGTACCCAACATCGATAAACAACGACCGAGCACCGGGCAGCGACGGCCTGACTGTGAACTTTTATAAGACATACTGGAATACACTAGGGCAGACTATGTGGCTATAATAATACATACTTGTTGCAGAACGAACTAGGGGCATCATTATTTTTATTTAAACAAATAATAAAGACGCCAATATTCAAAGAGAATGATCGTCCCATAACACTGCAAAATACAGATTACGAAGTTGGTGCAACGGCAATTGCCTCGAGGCAGAAAAGTGTTATCGATAATCTCATTGGCCCGCAACAGACTTACTTTTCGAAGGGCAAATTCATTGGTGAGAACATCAGAGTGGTGTTGGATCTCATTGAATATTGCTCCCAACATTCAATGCCTGGTTTTGTTCTGTTTGTTGACTTTGAAAAAGCATTCGACAAAATTGAATGACCTTTTCTCCATCGGACCCTGTCGTTTTTCCTATTTGGGGGAGAGATTCAAAAGGTGGAATAATGTTTTTCCCACCAATTGTAACAGCTGCATTTGTAACAACAGCTTTTCAACTACGCATCCATATTCCTATCATACATAAACAGGAATGCCCCATGGTCCCCGTGTTTCTTTCTAGCTGTTGTGGAGTATATTTATATAGAAATATGTGTTATTACATGCGCTCACAAAATAACACAGCATTACAAATGAACAGGCTGAACCAATCATTACACCATCTTTTCAGTTACTGACATGCCAGCTACTTCTCCTGTTCACCCCATACCCACCTGTTACACATGCTTGGAATAGCACTAGCTTACAAAACAATACCAACAGTATACTGTGGATTTGACAGATTTATTCTTTGAAGGTCACTTGCAATCCGAACCCTCTCGAACGGAGCAATCAAAGTATATATACTTCCTGTTAATTCAGATTCCCTGTAGGGATCAATAAATTATTATTTGTTTGTCAATAGGTTGCATTTATTGACACAGTTGAACAACGCTGGAGTCTGAACATGTGATTATGATAGTTTTATTCTTCCAAGTAGAATTTGGCAGTAATCATTGAGAACACCAATTCATATGAAACCATATATGCAGAATAAAAGAAAAAACAACTACACTACTGTATAGGGCAGCAAGCAATATTCACCAGCTCAAAGACACGAAGATACGCAAACTGGTTCAACATCTGGCAACGGTCTGGTTCTGACTCGTTTTGATTGCTTGAAGATGTAACGGTTCTGATGTGGAATCGTTCTTTGCTAAATCGACAATTTTAAACATCTTCACGAACGAAAATATGTCCGTGACTAGAATCATCAACTACTGGATTTGCGATTATTTTGCTCAACACAATCTGATACTGAAAGAGGTACACGTTCATTACTCGAATTGTGAAGAAGTTGAGTCGAGTGTCACGCCTCCTTCTATGTAGGCAGCCAGAGCTGTTGAAGAGGAGCTGACATACTGCTCATCATTTGAACAATATAATTTACTCAGACTGATATGTTACTGATATGATACAAATTTTGCTAATGATAATTAGCATGAGTCTATGCTTATTCCCCTAGTATTGGGTTGAAGTATCTGCAGGATACAAACAGTAACTGCAAGTGTCTGGTGGGACATATAGTGAGTGTGTAAACCCTCTGGTCATAGGTCAGGTGGGTTAAAGGTTACTTAAGGGATTATCTCATCCAGCACCCCGGCCTCTCCCAAACTGAGCAAACTGCTTTTGGTCGTGCGACAAGGTCAGAGTCGTTATCATGTCACAAATACGACAAGGAATCACTCAACATCGTTGTGTCCTTGGTCATGGGTAGCCCTGATATATGAAACGACCCTTGTACATTATCGGCACGCGAAGGCGACAGGGATATACAAAGTTCCTAACTGTTTGAAGGAAGCGACCATTACGGTATCCCAATTCCTAAGAGCAATTCCATTTCCAGTCTGAATGATTATAGACCTGTGGCACTGACTTCAATTATTATGAAATGCTTTGAGGAACATTTATTGAAGTATTTATGCTCTAAGTTGCCATCCAACTTGACCCTTGCCAGTTCGCCTATAGATCAAACAGAAGTGTGGACGATGCAATATCTATTACTATTCATGAAATATTACAACATCTTGAACACAAGAATTCATATGCTAGAGTGTTATTTGTAGATTATAGCTCGGCTTTTAATACTATTATCTCTTTTAAACTGCATTCTAAGCTTTTCAATGACCTCAAGCTCACGGTTTCTATCTGTAATTGGATTTTAGATTTTCTTGTGAATCGTCCTCAAGTTGTCAGAATTGGCAATAATGTATCTTCCGCTCTAACATCGAGTACTAGTACACCCCAGGGTTGCCCTCTCTCACCGAAACTCTATTCACTTTTTACGTATGATTGTAAAGTAGATAGCCCGAACTGTCTCTCGACCAAGTGTGCTGATGATACAACCCTTACTGGCTTCATATCGGACAATGATGAGTCAACTTACCGTACACAAGTTGAATCTCTCTTACACTGGTGCAACGGGAACAACCTACTCCTCAACGTTTCGAAGACTAAAGAGATGATTTTGACTTTCGGAGGAAGAAGCCTGATATCCAACCACTACGTATCGGGCGAAACATCGTCGATGGTGTCAAGTTTCCAGTGTCCTGGTACCCCTTGGAACTGTACGGAAATCTTGAAGAAAGCTAGACAACGTCTTTATATCTTGCGGAAGTTGAAATCATATGGTTTTAATCAATGTATACTTATAAATTTCCATCGTGCAATAGTCGAGAGCATTCTGACGTCATCGATCACTGTCTGGTTTGGCCGGGCCACGCAGGTCGATATCCGCAGATTATCCGCAGTAGTCAAGTCAGTTAAAAATATTATTAGCGTTGATCTCTCTTCGCTGGAGTCGCTTCACGCAGACAGGTCTCTTCGTAGAACGCATCACATCTTGAGTGATCCTGACCACCCTGGCAATGCATATTTCAGTTACTTGCTATCACATCGCAGACTCCGTACCTTCAGAGGGAACAGACGTTTTCCCGCCAGTTTCTTTCCAGCAGCCGTCAAATTATTCAATAACCTGTAATTAGCTTGTACATTCATATATTTCTATATTTCTATATTGACATAGTAATTGTGCATGATATTATATTCTTCTACGCTTCTATTTTAGGGAGCTTGAGGAACGTTTCAATTTTCGATATGTAATTTTATTGCTCATTGATTGAATAAAGAATATATATATCTATCTATATCTATCTATATGAACATATACACTAGGATCTGTTATTATTATTAGTCATCAGGAATGGGCACTTCTGGAGACGACGAATATCATGGTCATCCTCCACATCGCACCTAAGGATTTATTATCTCATCGGTCCCAAAAGGCCAGATGAGATATTGTAGTCAGTTTGCCATTTCAGCCATATTCACTGCTGCTGATCGCCATAGCAACAGTTGCTATGGTAACACTTCTATTGGTGCAGTTACTTGCATTGATGGGTATCCCATGCCTGGTGGGAACCAATGAGTGTCACATTTTCCAGTAACGATGTACGCGAAAAAAGGTTCCCGTTTGTGTTTGTGTCTGTATGTTCATGTGTGTGTTTGTGTGTCCGTCGGATTTTGGGTTGTTTTTCCCAGATATTTCAGGTTTAGAATTCCCAACCCCGATTAATTTTTACACAGGGGTGAATGGTCACTCAATGCACATTTTTTTAACAAATCTGGGCAAATTTTTCTAGAAATGAAGAATTTGGAGGGGAATCCCATAATTTCTGGGCAAACTGTGTCTCTGGGTGATCAAGAAGTGTAAGGCTCGAATCATTTTAAAACTTTGAAACAGGGTGGAATGACACAAAATACCGTAATACCTTCATATTCTAGCAAACATATCGAAAAATGCAGAAATTGGAGGTAATTCCCAGAATTGGGAGAAATTGTTTAATTTGGCAAATACCGGACATTTTTCATGATATTGAACACTTGCAAGTCTCGAACGACAAGGTATGGAGAAACAAATAACAGATGTTCTCCCCATCTGGAACGAAAATTTCAACGAATGCAGGAACCGGAGGAGAATTCACTGATTCGATGGAAAATTGTGCATTTGGCTAATTTCTTGACAATTTGGCTGATAACGAAGACTTGCGAGGCTCGAATAATTTCAGGTGAAAGGACACAAAATAGCAATTTCCTCTCAGTTTGGGGCGAAAAATTGGATTATTGCAGTGTTTGGAGAGGAATAGGAACTCCTAATTTCCCGCTATTTTTATTTTATATTGAAGAATTGCGAGTTTCGATCAATCCCATGTACTTTGCATATGGTGAAAAGATACAAATTACGAGTTCCACCTAAATACATATCAAAACAAATGCAGTATTTGTAGAGGAAAAGGAAAAGGATTTGGGGGCAAATTGTGATTTCAAACTCTACAACTATAGGTGAAAATAAATAAATTACATATGTTTCCTCGAATTGAGGCAACATGTATTGGTCTCACAATTGCAATGTATACATCTGTTATTATGGGGGTGCAGCATATCGATCACAGTAAATCAGGTTGAGAGGCAGATTGTGTTGGCCCAGCAATAGCTGCCGATGACATATGTAACTCTGTGGATTGACCTTTTGTTTAGGTTCCTTGCAGTGGCGCCGTCATGAATGTCGAATCCACAAGGACTACCGCTGGTATCAGTATCACTGGCAGTATGACACTAACTAATCCTCTGGTGAGTGCAGATGACCTTCAATCTTACCTCAAGACAATAGGGTATGTATATATATATATATATACTCATAATGAGAAGCATACCTATCAGGTATGAGCCTCATCCATCCAGGTGGGTGGACTCACTGTGTCTACAAGCCAAAATTAGCCGAAATATGAATTTTCCACAATTGTCCAATCCTTCCTCAAACTTACCCCCAACATACACTGGAAACAATAGGGTCCATTTACTCCAATGAGAAAGCTACACAACCAATATCAGCTGGATTAGGTAAAACATTCTGGACTTGTTTTCAAAGACTCCAAACTTCGACCTCATATGACTTCTCATCATAGGGAACATGCTTACTAAGTATGAGCCTCATCCATTAAGGAGGGGTTGACTTATGACATACACATACAAAAAAGATCCGAAAAAGATATACTGGGCTGCTGATACCTTAAAGCTAATAATTATTATCATGAAATTATCATCGATTGTAGTCGTTTAGCCTTTTTTGCAGGACCACAATGAAACAATGGGCTTTTACATCATTTTAACATATGGTAGGCCTATAATATTATAAACGCCCTTATTTTCTGTCACTACATTTGTGCCAGTTTGGGGGAGGGACAATTTGTTCACACTACGAACCCACTCAATGTTAGATGGTCAGAATTTCAACCATATGGTTACTCATAGAGGTACCAGTTATCCTGCACTAGAATGAATCTAGACCATAATTAGTTTGTGGATTATTCATACTTGGGGTGAAATATTCCCGTCGTTTGAGGGTAACATTACGTGTACGTTCGCGGTAAATTCAAGATCGTGAGCACCCGAAATAATCTCCATTATCCCGGGTGTCACCTGATCAGACTATAGCCGAGATGAGTGGCTCAATGAATCAAACGACTCCCGAAAGTGATAAAGTTTATGTACCGATAATTGCTGCCATCTGTGTTTTGGTTGCGAAACGGAAGTCTCTCTCGCGCTGCGTAGCCTACACGTTCAAAGACCCTGTCCCTACTCGTTTATGGCTTCGACCTTGGTGATAACCAATGTTGATCACCTAATGGTTGTTGAGCTGTCAGCCATGCCATTGAAATCAGCAGGGGACGGAGCAGCTCTGAGGAAAACATTTACCGGGACCGTACACGTAATGCCTTTGCCTGAATTTGCCAACACTACACCTCTCCTTGCCACTCTTGAAGTTGCATTTGCCTCTCCATCTGAACTTCAGGATGCTGTTCTGCCTTCTATTGAAGGTACTCATTTGGAGAGTGGGAGTAGCTCATTTGTTAGAGCACAGGACTGGTGATTATAGAAGGCTGCCAGTTCCAATCCTGACGGTACTTCCTTTGGCAAAATGCTTCATCTCTGTTCACTCGTCCCACCCAGGAGTTTTTGGAAACCTGTGAGACAGTGCCCATCGGTAGTACCTTATCGTCGGAGAGGATGTCTATTTCCTGTGAAGTGCTCTGAGCATGTCATTGATGTTAAAATGCGCTATAAAAGCGTATATTATTATACTCGCCCCACTCAGTCCGTTCCTCCGTCCATCTTGCCACCCTTTACAGCTGCCACCAAAAGCTATGCTGATTCTTCTCTCTGCGCACTGAGTGTAACTGGAATATGCCTCGCCTCATCCAGCTGTAGGATTAACAAGTTCATTCTTTCTTTCGATTTATCTTTTAGCCTCTTATTTATAACAGTGCTGGAGTAATCGAGGGAGTGCAAATTTATTGCCCATTGCATCTAACATGCTAAAACTGCTATAAGATGAAAGCAATCCTGCATTCAGCACCATTTTAGTGTGTTTTTGGGGTAGCCTAAGTCATGTAGTGGTTATTAAACTGTGCCAGAAATAGAACAGATAGGGACTCAGAAATGGTTCATACCAAGCAAGCGCCTTCAAACTTCTAACATGTCAAGAAATGAGTTTTTAGGATGATCATGTGAGTGATCTGTTTGTGTGAGCCCTAGCTGTCCAATGAATACATGTAGGCCTAAAGGTTCCACTTCTTCATTTACCACCTCAGATATACGCTATAAATACTTTGGAGAGCAATTCAAATGGAATGGGATGCGAAGAAGAGACAATGACCTTACAAAATCAATGATCCTCATATCCTATCGTTGAAATGAGGTAGTAATAAAACAGCACGAATCCCAACTGAGTTACTATATGAACATGTGTATCACACGGATATACCACTGTATGTAGACCGGACCGAGTACCCGAGTCTTTTGGGGCGAATCCGAGTCATTGACCTCCGAGTTCGAGTCCTTCGAAAAAAGAGAGTCCGAGTCCGGTCTCGAGTCCTCCAGCACTGGTAACCACCACGTCTCCCAGGTCTCAAATAGGGGGTATCTTCAACTGGAACCAGGACCACACCATTTATAATTTGATAGAATAAAACAAGCCTGCCTGTTTTTCTTCTTTCAGACATCGCTTCTCACCCAAGATTGTGGAGCATCTCGGTGACAATAGATCATCTGCGAAAATCTCTAGTTACGAAGCGAGCTGCCCTTCGAATTGTCATGCACGAGGATACACATAGCAGGACTCGAACCCAAGATCTCTGGATCACAATTCCAGAGCCTAACCACTAGGCTATCAAGTCCCATATTGCTCCACTGATACTGCTCAGCCATGCCACTCTCACCTGCAATTTTCTGCAAGTTTGTAACAAGAAGATAAGAATTGATGTTACACAGTGACTTCTTGTCGGACTATGACCCATGTTGAACTGAGATGACCTTTGACCTGACCGAATAATAATATGGCTAATTTACTCTATATGGGCAACCTTCAAATCAGGAATGTATTCATGAACCCTTAACACCATTGGGGTCAACAATGAGCATTGTGAGACCGTTCATATAACAGGTGGTTTCCTACTTACGTTGATCATGCGTTGCCACTGTACCAATAGCAGTCAGGCCATCAACATCAGTATTGTAAGCCTGTACGTGTACCTCATAGGTGGTGGATGGAGCTGAAACAGAAATGAACGAAAGGGTATATGCAGAAACCATACAGAGTGGCTACGTATGTAGGAAAATTTTGAAATGTAATCCTATCTTCTACTTCTTCGGCTGTCGTCAGTACTGACGATTGGCTACCATTTCAACGCATCTTCTTGTCATCTTCTTCCAAGC
>JAUOBX010496849.1:0-10182 GCA_032360705.1 Eupentacta quinquesemita
CCAACTTGCCATGAATATTCTTCCTCAGTATGTATGTTATTCCAACATTGTACAATCTCCTGCTCGATCTGCTGTTTGAGAGAAGAATCAACAGGCGTGAATCTTCTTTTTTACTCCTTTCCGAAGGCAAGTGCATGGATCTATGCAGTCACGCATGAACATATGTGTGTGACTGTCCCACTGGATATCTGAAGAACGCTAGCATGTATAATTTTTGAATTGTGTGTATTGGTTGCACTGTGGTTGCACTATGTATTGGTTGCACTACCGTATGATTTTTGGTATTAGTTCAAGGTCATTCAAGGTCAAGAGAGGACAAACCCTGAAAAGCTTGTCACCTTGATATCTACAGAACACGAACATGTATCAAGTTATGTATGTGGACTGTACATATACTGGGGATGAACTCTGGAATTGTTGGTGTTAAGTCAAGCTCATTCTAGGTCACTGCAGAGTAAACCTGCGATATTTTGTTCAAGGTTATATTTTGGGAGAATGGTATAATGAAAAGTTGTGTTCGCACGTGTGAACTGCATCTGGTGACATACTTTGACCTCATTCAAAAAAATTACCTCATTTGACTTTGTGACCTTGTGACTGTTAGTGTTGAATTTTTGCAATAACGGACACTCGATTTAGTGTGAACTTCTATTTGGCAGATCGAGGCCCAAAAAAAGACGAGGAATCATTACGCATAGTTGCGTTCGTGTTATTCTATATATTGAAGATACATACATTGCGTAGACGGTGAACCGGTTTTCTCAACGGAGGCAGTAAATCCCAACTGCTGGGTTACGCACACGGACAATAAAAAGGGTGTTTCGCGTTGTTTGGGCGTCCCTGTTTGTTGGTCAAAAAAAAGAAGAAGGTTGAAACAAGTGTTGAGCGAAACGAGACAAATCATGTTTTTTAGGTTTCGCTAAACCATTCATCGGCTTCCTTTAATGGCTGTTCAGCTACAACACACATGGCTACAAAATGGCAGTACCCATGGCCATGGAATTAGTTTGGAGAACTGAGGAAGCAGATGCGGGTTAGTTTACATGCTATCTGTTTGTTTGCTCTGTCGTGTAGGAAATTGTGCGGAACAGGAGAATGAACGCGAAACGAATTTTCGAGTTTCGCGCTTCCTGTCATCCATGTTGGCTAGTAGGCTCAGTAGTTGACCCTCTTCCGTCCTGATTGATCAGTTTTTGCTCCTCGTGAACATACGTTGTGCATGAGAGTGACAGATGATCACATAAGATATTTCTGACATCTTCCGATGGACGGATGGATCATGATGAAGTTATGTTTCAGGTTTCCGTGGGTCCGCAATCCGGGCAAACTATCACAATTCATAGCTCCGTAGTGTATACCTTTGTTTGCCCTGGAAATGCACAAGAGTCTGTTATGTCATCAACAAGCGTATCTCAACTATCAGTGTAGAGTCACACAAGATGACAAAACCCATTTGCACTCTTTTTTAAGAAAACTTCGCCGAAGGGAATCACCTTCACTTGAATCCGTCCAAATGTAAACAAATACAGCTCTGTTCAATTCGTGATCCCCTAGACTATCTAGAAGTCCCAACCAGAGACTGTCCCCAAGATGTTGTGGATGCAACCACAATTCTCAACAATTGGGCCCAAAGTGATCTGAAATGGGACACCCAAGTTGACAACATGGCCAGTGAAAGCTGACAACACCTACATATGCTTCGTTGACTTAAGACATTTACAATGCCCCACAGTGACTCGGTCGCAGTTTCCAGGTCTTATGCCCAATTCCCGTTATCGAATATACAGCCCATATACGGCATTCCGGGCTAACGAGTGGTTAAAGCGTGGTTTTCGTGTCGTTATAGTGGTTATAGGAGAACATACAGAAACGTGCAACTCGCATCGTTCATGGTCCAGACTACACAGATTATCCCACTGTCCCTCGATACCTCAATATAGAATGTGCTAACAAACGCAGAAATCACCTCTGCAACCAGTTTGCTCAAATCTGGCAGATAATATGTGTGGTTTCAGAGAAACGGTGGGCAACATGGTATGGGCAGATTTATTGAGCACAGGTATACAATACTGACCGAATTTACAATAGTATCTCTTTCTCGACGCGCCGCCTCCACTTACTCGCAATCGAAAATCAATAATTTAATGTTTCTTCGACATATTTGCCCACATTCACTCGACGAACGTTTGTTCTGCAACAAAATGAAAACACTTCTCCACCAAATAACTATATACATGAAGATTCAAATATTTTTGTAATTTGCCTAAATTGTTATTACTCAATTGAAATGTTCCTCAATTTTTATTCATCAGCGAACGCAATCAAGGATCCCGTATCTTCCAGAAGTGATGATGGGAGTGGTGTCTAGTTTAATGGAATTCAGTTTACATAGTATGAACATACGCTGGTTAGTTTTAATTAGAACCGTTTTAACATGTTCACCCCTGAGTGTGAGTGAATCACACACGGGGGAATACTTTTTCTTAGGTTTAGAGGTTAGGTTTAGAGTCAGGGGTTAGGATCAGTGGTTATTGTACATGTAAGCTCTTGTGTTAGTGCAGTGTATTTGTTTACAAAAATCTGACAGTGAACTTGGCACATTATATTCCAACCGAGTTTAGAATACTGTCGTTATCAGGTAATGGATTTATAACTAAACATGAATGATCGAATAATACGTGGAATTTCCCTTCGCTTGGTATAGCTGCTTGATCTGACTTATTTCCTAACATCTAACCCTGTGATCCGCGTGAATAGAGAATCCCATATGAGTACACCAGTGCTACCTATCTGACTTTGTATCCGAGATGTTCTAGTATAATGTGGATTGGGCAAATGAGTAACTGGGATATTTGTAGTATCTGAGGAAAAGATCAGAGGTGTCCCCTGGTAAAACCCAAACTAACATACATATTCCTTCTTGATATTCGTACTTCTATCTGTCGTGAACGTTGTATAAATTACAGGTACCGGTAGTGATCACAATCACTGCTAACATAACGTTATCGATGTTTTCCAGCTCATCTGATTTGAATAGAATGATATGGATTCTGGAATTCACTGAATGCTCATCGAGGAAATACGACGACAGTTATTGCAACTAATTCGAAATGACCACCGTAATTACAGAGGCCAGAACTGTTGTTTGCCAGTCTTCACTAATACCGCTTGACCACATTTCTAATTGTGAGGATAAGAAATCATCAGCAGTGAGCCAGTCCGAGTTCGCGTTTCCCCCTTGAGCAAGGTGCGGTATCCCGATTGTTCACAAATGAAGGAAAAGTGATTTGTATGTGGCCATCTGCGTATAACGACCCTCTCCTCCACATTGAGGTCACGCTACAAAAGCATTGGCCTATTGGGGGTTCGCAGCTTACGAGAGTGTTGTCAGGTAGCACGCTTGCTGGCTTCCATGCCAACGAACCCTAGTTATCTTGACCCAGTTGCTAGCGTCCGTCCATTCAACGTGACCAAACCATCTAAGGTTGCTCATCAGTATTTAAAATGTCATATAGGATATAATCCCACGTTGAATTATCTTCGAGCATAAAGTCTCGCGTATGGTGTTTTTTTCATGTTATTCATTTGTCATCCCAAGTGGGACATACTGCTCGATATAGCGCCTCCTTCTTCGTGCAAGTTAGGTGGTACTCTACAAGTAGACCCCTGGTTATTATAATAAGTCACGTCAGTCCAGTAGTACGGTGCCGGAAAGAAATTGGCAGCCGTTAAAATCAGCGACTAGTTGTGCTCCATTATTACCTGTTAATAGGAGGACAATCGAGAATAGAGTTCCCTGCCCAATGATACACCTTAGCGGGAGTACTGCAAACATAAGTCAACAACTTTCAAATTACAAGCACAGAGCCTCACTGCTAGGCAATCACGTCCTTAACGATGGGCTACCACGTCTCATATCCCCATATAGACTTGTTCCTATCTGTGTCATCTCGGCATCTCTAGTTTGTCTGTCCTCCTGGATGTCCTCCTACAGGCGGCGAGGCTTTTTACTTAAAATACCCTCTCATATCGCCTACTCATTTCCCACGTAGGAATTGATCCCATAACTGGTATTTGGGAGTTGTCGTGGTGTAGACTGGCTGTCTGTATTGTATCGGAATCTATTATACTCATTTTTGGGAAGAGGTGTTTGCGTTCGCGTGGGAGCGACGTTTGAGTGTTTTGCCGCATCCCGCATTCGCACATATGGAATCCGACCTTTAGTCCACGGCTACTGAAGCGACTACGGTCACGACTATGGCAACAACTACGGTTACGGCTACAGCGATGACTATAACTACGACTACGACTACGACTTCAGCTGCCGCTACGGCTGCGGAAGCGACTACTGTTACGACAACGGTTGCGGCTACGGCGGCGGCTATCATGAGACTACGGATACGGCTTTGGCTACGACTGCGGTAACGACTACGGCAGCTACTATGACTACGACTACGTCAACAACTACGGCAACATATACGACTATGGCTACCGCAATAAACATGTCAAGGGGTAACCCATTCCTGTTATTAGTCAGTCATCGATCGTGATAGAGAGCGCTGTCAATGACAAAACAGCAATCTACACATGGCCTTTTCCTATTCAATGCCTCGATTGTGTGAGTTGAAGGGGAAGTACTGGTACTGGCAACAACACTGCTCTAGAGACCCTGCACACTTCCTGAACAAAGGGCTGAAGAATATATATATGGATTTAGATATAGATATGAGGAAACATATCACGGGGAATCATATTCCAGTTACGCGTAGTACGATGGAAGAAAGAAAGAGCATGAGGTTCGATGCGATGGCGAGGAAACGCAACTGAAAAGAGTAGCAAGAAGAAAATGGGTGAGTAGTGCGGGCGGCTGTAAGGCGGAACAACACGCTGTCCGGTTCGCTAGAACATTGACCAAGCAGTAAATGGTGAAGAAGGAAGAATTCTGACCTACGATGGACCGGATGCTGAACAACAGCAGTAAGACGGTCGAACTAGTAGTTAATGAGACGAAAAAGCTTCCTCTGAATTTGAGCAAGGACGCTGAGAGATCACGACGAAGCAGCACTCACATATTCCACGACTGACACGAGGGAGTGAATTTGAGCTTTGTGGAGCAGAAAGAGCTGAAATAGCTAACCTCGGATGGATTACTTTTTAGCACAAAACAAAAATCCTGAAGTTTCGGAAGCATTAGCAGCTGTACTCTGAATCAGGACGACCAGCGATAGACAGATTATGTGTGCGATAATGGTTGAACGTAACTGGATTAGCAGTGCCCCATCCCAAAACATAATTGGATCGTTTTCTAAGAGCAGAGTGAATGGTAAAGGGTGGTGTCATCAGCAGGGAAATGAGTATTCAAAGTTATGGAGCTGAGAAATCATTGATGACAATGAAACAAAAGCGTTGGGGGAGACACAACCTTGAGGAATACCAGCATTGACGAGAGGGCAACGTCCACTCGGAAAGAAAAAATATACTGGAGAAGGCTGGTGGTCTGAGCAATTAGGCTAGCACTGAAGCCGAAATCATACAGAACAGCTTCCCAAATACTGCTTTAGCAACCTAAACGGTAATAATAACCCTTCTCCCCCGGAGGTCCATAAGCTTAGGCCAATCGATTGGTGGTAAATTGAAGTAGGTCCCCAGTGGATGGACCATGACGGAAACTATAAAACTTCACATTATTAGAAATCGGAGGCATGCCGTCTGGAACTTTTTTGTTCCCAAACTTCTCAGTGTTTCACAAAAACAAGACACAAAACTGTGTCGATGATTTCTTGCTGTTTTACCTACTGTTACTATTTAGTCTGTGGTCAAATTCATCTGTGGTCAACGGGGGTCAAAGTCTGATAACCTAGTGAACATGATCAGTCTAGAATGCATGGTTGATCAAGTGAAAATATTGCTGTTGATGTAGACTAGGGGTTGGGGATGCCATATTCTCCTACTAATGTTTATTTTACAATTATCTCTTGCCACCGAGGATCCCACAATATGTACTAGACATGTACATGTCTGTCCCCCTGTATCTATCAATGTGAAACTCATTTGATTTTCATAGTCCAAATATGTTGTTTGATGACCCCTCAATTACCTCCTATTTGGTCAAATCCCAAGCTAGCCTAGTGCGTCTATACAATCACCCATGATTTCTCTCCCTATTATATAGGTCTCACTCTCACCTGATCGACTGCCTAACAGTCCTAACGGTAGCCCATTGTGGTAGCCACATCAGGGATAGCTTATTCAGTTAACCTGGAAAATTGATACCATATAATTGTCTCTGATGTATATATAGACAGCTATAGGCCCAATAAATGATATGCGCAAGGCCAAGACACGGGGCAACAGAAGTGGGATAATTGGGCCTAAGAATAAAACCTGTGGGTGAAGCTTGCATTGGTGTCATGTTTTATGATGAACATGAACTTATAAACAATTTGAACGACATGTTTGATAATGGCGCACAGTCCATTTGAAACAAACTTGCAAGTTGTTATAGCGTGTGTCATGTGCATATCCAAAGGGAAAAGGGGTAGGGGTGTTGGAGGGGGGTTGGTTGGTGGATGGAGGTGTGGGTTCACCCCCCCCCTATCATGACCAACGAGTTCAGGAAACAAAATAGCCCAAAAATAGCCTGTTCATTTAACATGAAGCTATCTTGTTGAGATTTTGAACTCAAACATCGCACCATTTGGCAATCAAAATACATTTTCCACACAGGGGGGAGAATATTGTCCCCAAATTTTGGTAACCCACTTCTTTCACATCTTTAACATAACCCTCGCTACCTACCTATTCAGAAATTGTCCTGCATTATATAGCAGTGTGTTTGTCTTTTGAGTTTGTTTACTGACTGTAAACACCGAGGTAGCTTTGACTGACTGACACCCATGCTGCGGTGGTGGCTGAATTGGCAGACATTATTCAATTATAGAAGAAATTCGGATCCCGAATCTCAATGGGAACGCTCGGCGGATCAAGGTGACCCGCGATCAATGACGCACTCCCGGTTCCGTCAACTCAGCCAGCCAAATTGTCCGCGAAACCTGATATTTTACAGCTGCAGTGAGCAATATTATGGCCAGTTTGTATGTTATAATGATGTAGTATACTATTACAGTACAGTACTCTAGTAGGCTTACACGCCTAACTCGAAACGATCGTATTCGTAGAACATTTAGCGATTATTTCTGGGCGACCTGCTATGCCAAAAAAATTGTTTACGGGAGAGGGATCTTATCTGAATGAAAATTACTATAGTGGTAATACACATTTGTGAAAGGGCCCACTACACGTGTTTTGTTCAAGCTGTATGCGATGCACGGATTACAGGTCTACTGGCTTGAGCAGAGGGACAACTTCAACGACTTTTCTGGGCTGAAGAAACTTGAACTTGATGCGGTTTGGTCAACATACTGGAAACGAAATTATCATGAGGTTGAATATAGATGGGAAACGATCTTTCAACCGCTTCTTTTTGCCAGTATTCGTTAAATTAGCTCGTCGAAACTTGGTCCCCCTCTCTCGAGCTTTCGCAACTGGCATATGTTGCTGACATTGCGACAGATTCACTTCCTCCCCACTTTTCGTCTTCCCGTGCGGCGAGTGTGCCACGACAGAATACCCATAACTATCGCTATGTCCATTCACGTACACAGTGAACAGTACGTAGCCTAACCATGCACCGTTGCACGTATATGTAGACTACAGTATGTAACTAACTATACAGTGCTATACTTGCTTGAGCTCTCTTCACATATAGCAGTCCTGTGGGCCGTAATCGTTCGCGCTAACCCTGCACACACTGAATAACTGAGGACGGTATTTACAACCCTTTGGCTTGGAAGGAAACTTGCCCGCCAAACGTCTGTGTCTATTACGAGAAAAATATCGGAATAGTCGCGCTAGAATAGTTAATAACTTCGATAAATTAAATGTACTAATATAGTAGCCTCATTAATTTGCCACAGTATCAATGTATAGTTCTTTTAGAGATAAAATAATGATGTATCGGCCTCTTAGATAATTGTCCACAACCGATCAAAAATACGAAGCTTGTTTCAGCTTGTTTCCATTGCGGACAAAAAAATCCTCGGAAGAAGCAACCGTTCACGCAGGTGTTTTCGTTGTCTACTTGTCTTTCAACGCAATTATTTTAAAATCTTTCCAGTGTTGGAAAATATAAGTTAAAAATATATGTCTGTGTTAATTGTTTTGAATTAAATGTTCTGTTCATTCACGACATATACTTACATGTATTATTCAGGTAACATTTTATCCATTCCTTTTGACGTGAATAGAAACTCACCTATTGTCCATTCTATGCGTCCATGAAATGCATTGCTATTAGGGAGTAAGTTTTATTTTTTGAATACTCCATATTTCGCGGAATAAATCGTCTATTTTCTTTCGACTATCTTTCGAGATAGTTTGACATATTTCATATTAATTAGGGCCTATTTCTCACGAAGAGCCTGTATCTGGGATCGAATTGGACCAATATTGAGATCTAGCTGATAATATCCCATGAATATCCACCTCCCAATGGACTCAATCTGACCTTGAAACCCAATACGAAGCCAGTTCCGTCCAGGATTCCAGTGAAATTTGATGATTCTCAACCGGCCAATTTTCCAAAATGTCACGAATAGCCATAAATCAGTTATCATACATGATGCACAATTAGGAATGATAGCCTATGGTTAGGAAGCTGAACTTGTTCTCTCTCGTCTAATATTAATATTGTGTTCGCTAGAGTCTTTGTAGATGATTAATTCCGAGTTTCAAAACGTTGTGTACTTCGACACAGAACACATACTAATAACATGTATCTCTTCAGGCCTTTCATTTCTATTAGGGGCCTTATCTTGCTTATGTAGGCCTACACGCTGTAGTATCTCAGTAAGCAGCTTCCTAGATTAGCGTAGTATACTTGTATATTTTGTATTTTTGGCACCTTTTCGTGGCGGAAGCGGAGGATATTGATTCCCGTGATTTTCCGCAAGAAACCTGGAAATTCGTGATTTTCAGTATGTTCCCTGACTGTAAAAACATCAATAGCCCTATACGTCATGCACTTCCCACTGAGCTGCTCCTCGCAGGCAATCGGACCGCCTGCTCGCGATGGGGACGCGTCCGTATGGCAAGCCGTTTTAACATTTACCTCCGAATTCCACTCAAGTGGAATACATTCTACTTAACTGGAATTCAATTCTACTTAAGTGGAATGTATTCCACTTAAGTGGAAGTCAATTCTACTTGAATGTTAAAACGGCTTGCCACACGTCCGTGACCTTTTTTGGTTTTCTGGTCGTTAAAACTGATCGCCCTATTTTGATCCGGATCAAATGTGGACGTACACATAGAAAGAGGGAAGGGCTTTGGGGAGGGAGGGGGATTTGGGGAGAAGGGAGTGACACCACGAAATGCAAAGTGTGTGATACACATGACTTCCGATTGAGTTGGAAATTGTTGTTAACCATATTCACTCATATTCTAAAAAACAATCGAACAGATTGTCAAATTCACAGGGGAGACTACCAGAGTCAACTCCCAATTGACCTGCGGCGATTAACCTCAATGACCCAATTAGTGCAGAAAATAATTTTAGTTGCAGTTTTTTGCCCGACTTTGAATAGCTGTGACATGGCGTTTTTTTCTAAATGTTCCACCCAGTGAGGTGCACCTAGTCCTACAAGCCTCATGCATTCCAGTCTATAGACTTGATATTACCGCTGAAAAGCTGGTTTAACTTTGACCCCTTCGAGCTCCAGGACTGGGGGAGTTGAATTGGTCATTAGAGGACAACGAGTTCTATTACATATCCCCAAATTGACAACGAGGGATCAACGATTGGAATTGAAACTTTGACCTCTGATAACTTCGCACACAAAGATCACACAGGGTCAACCCATAGATATTTGTTATCAATAAATACCGTGAGAACCAGAAATGGCCATGAAAATATAATTTTTCAATAAAGTTTGAAGTTTCAGCAGTTCTTTACCCATATATGCTGCCCGCATAACATCCAGAGTTGGCAGGTACTCTTCGACTACCCAAGCACGCAAGGAACTACACTGGTTGCCTGTTGAGTCAAGCATTGACTACAAAATCCTTGTTCTAGTGTTTCGGGCTATGAAATATGGCACCCCAGCTTACCTTCGCGACCTCCTA
>JAUOBX010496960.1:0-10182 GCA_032360705.1 Eupentacta quinquesemita
GCAACTAGCCGACAACAACCCCCCGTAATTACCAAGCCTACTGCGCCACAGCAGAGCCCGGACACCGAGATCCCGCCGGTCGTCACTGTGAGTACAGCCACCACTGGAGAAAAACGCCTGATGGTGTTTGGGGGAATCGAACCCGGAGCAAACCGGACCCATTGTACTGCCAAGCGTCACTGATACCGCTCGACCACTCTTCCGCCCCTGTTCCACCGAGTGAGCGTGCCAGTATACTTCGATGTTTTATCTGCCGTGGAACTGTATCTCTGCAAGCCGAGATCATTTGGTACGACTCCATTTAGAAATAACGTATGAATAAACGTAAAATATTTGTTTTGCCCGCTGCATGAGAGCACTTTGTATACCTGATCAATGTTATTCACTCGGATAGTCGGATATCATCTCATGTAACAACTTCTACCATGAGAGAATACAACGATCGTGTATTGTAATGAATACGCGACATATTGAGCTATATATTATCATTGATATCATTACATTTTCATTATTGTTATTTTACTCATTATTTCTTCTTGGTGATCTAAGCATCCTCTCTCACGTAGCATTTGGTACGCGGCCAATTACCCATACCGTGTCACAATAACTGCACTGCCTGTGTTAGTCAAATATCATAGAAACCTCCTCCGTCTCCGCAACCAATAGAGACTCGAGTCGCCACAAGGTCGCAAACTAGTCCGCAGGCCGATGAGGTACACCCTAATGTATGTATATGCGTGCGCATCACTGCTCTATCTGATATATATACAATGGAATATGTCTCGCATGGTTTGTTATCTTACCAAATGCAATTTCCAGTATACTCTCATGTTTTTTTGGAAAAGGTGATCACTGCATATTCGTACACTCTACTTGTCTTTGCTTTACGCAAATCTGACTCGAATATATATACTCCTGGCTTCGAGGAGATTCCCAAAGTGATCATACCAATATACACATCAATTTGAATGATATAAAAATAAGTACACCGTAAACTGTCCGAAATGTAGGCAGGGAAACCCCAGAACAAGTTCCCCAAATTGGAATAAATTCGTCAGCAGCCTTTCCCCGTGTGTACCCCAGGCCCATGGGATCACTGATGTAACGCAATATATAACGTACAGCGTTATCTTGTTTTCACCCAAGGTACGCTTCCCTGCACCTGCCAAGGTGTCAAACTGTGTAAAAATGAATTCAGTGAACCTCTTCCTGCTTCGTGTGTACAGATGAGTAATATTCCAATTTATTGTTTTCCATCAACATGAAACATGTTCATGTATATGTCGTATTTGTATTTATATATATTTATTTATATTGCAACGTGAGCATAATCACGATGCCTACATATAACAATATTACGGATTCGATTTAAAAAAAATGATTTCGTGATCGAATTATTGATATGAGAACGAAAATAAGGAAACCCTATACTGTGTACGTTAATTTATCCCGCTGCTACTTCTGTTTGTAGTTTTCTAATAATGCTATCGTGCAATTATGGTAAAGCAACTGAACAAATGAATATGTCTTCAAGACACTCATAGGGTGTCTTCACACGCCCCTCAAATGAACAACTTCATTATTTCTCACTGTCAGCCTCGTGAAGTTTTTTTTCATCAACAAGTTTATTCCCACGTCCATCCCACGTCCTTGTAGTTGTAGTGAATATTAGATCGAGAGAATCGTAATTGTGTCCATATTTCAGATGATTAGTACTTCTCTTTGCCCACAACTGCAAATGTCGATATTATTGAATATTTGGGTTCCATCCAAATTTCTGACAGTCTTGTCAGAACCACGATAATGCCATTAACTGCACGCAAATGTGCGTGTCGACTCCGTATAGTCCTTCTATCTGTTGTTGCAGTATATTCAATTAAGTATGGGGAAGATGCATTTCGCTTGGGAGGCGAATTGCTTTGGTATGTGGATGATGACGCCGTCTGGCAGTTGAATAATATCCCCTCTACTGAGGTAAGCACCGTATAAATCACAGTCCTAGATAAAATCCTCCACACGAGGAATTGATTGAATTTGGAAGTAGTGCGGCTGTCACTCTGCCTAATTGAAGTCCACATTGACGCTCGAAACATTGGTTCTTTCTAACCTAGTTCCAATGGGACATTATATTAACATACATATATAGAGCTACCGCTCACTGCTCCCGCACTATAGGAATGTTTTAATTTGGATTCACTCAGACACACAGACACACAGACATACATATGTACATATATACACGTGATGGAGTGTTTTGACTACATGGCGATTGGTAGAGAAATATAATATTCTTACAATTTGAATATAATAACAGAAATATGCCTAATAGTTAATAAAACATATTGGGAGTGGGAACTGAAATTCTGGGAAGGATTTTCGTGGGATGAGGTGAAACATTTTAAGTAAGTAAATTATAGCCTACATGCAATACAATATCCCCTAGCTATTATCATCATGAATCAGAAAATTTCAACATACATGAATGTCCAGTGCTCCAGTTTGTAATTAAGATCAAGTTTAATCCTAGATGAAGCGATTTATGATTTGTTGCTCGTATTGTGAATAAGGGAATAAGATAACAATTTGTTATTAGTAATGATAATAATAACATGAATAATAATATTTTTAATAACAATGATAATAATAATAATAATAATAATAATAATAATAATAATAATAATAATAATAATAATAATAATGTCGCACACGTGGCGAGAAACTGGCTTTTCCTCAGAGAAACCCGAGCTCATGTTTTTCGGGGTTTGAATAAACTTATCTAAGGTAGAGCTCTGAATATATATCCCATGGGATTCCTGGCGTAACACAATATGTGTTGCACGGCGTTAAATTTGCTTCCTTCCGAAGTACGGCTCTCAACACCTGCCGCAGTGCCAGGACGTGCAATAATGAGCAAGAACTGTCAATGCAGCGGGGATTCAGTGGTGTATCGAGACATTCCGCTAGTGTAGAAGTGAGGGTGAGGTTGGTCTATCAAACTACAACTGGACAGTGAAAACATTGTATTCTGTGTTTGATATCCACTTGTTACCTGAGTCACACTTCTGTGCAACAAAATGTAATATTTTCTGCCATACGAAATCAAACATTTTCTGCCCTACGAGATAAAAAAAATGCCCTACGAAATGAAATATTTTCTGCGCTATGGGATGAAATATTTTTCGTGCCACGGAGTAAATATTTTCTGCGCCACTAAAAAAACATTTTCCGCACGACGATATGATTTATTTCCTGCTTATCAAAATAAAACCTTATTTTCCTATACATAATGATACATTTTCTGCACTATGGAATGAAAAACAAATTTAGTTACGAAATGAAATACTTTCTGATCTACGAGACGAAATATTATCTGAGCTACGGAATAACATATTTGTTCGGCTACGAATTGATTTTTTTCTCTACTACGAGATGAAATAATCCTGCGCTACGGAACGAGCTCAGAGAATCATGGATAATCGAAGCAGTAAGGTGGGATAGTGTGAAATATTTTTTGCTGTTATTTCAGGTATCAAAGTATCCATCATTATTTCCTCAATTCTGCAGAATTCCATTCACCCGACCATGAGGCCGTGAAATGAAGGTCATAGTTATCATGACCAATGTATTAGTCAAGTTCAATGTATACGTTGGAACGACTGCTCAGTTATAGTTGCTGAACAAATTTAAAGATTGCTGAACGTAATTCTCGACTTCAATATCTTTGGTGCCACTTATCCTGTCAATTTGAAACACATGGAATCGGAAGGAAAAGCTAAATGACCTGCCTCTCAATACTACAGTCAGCAATACCATACAACAACATAACACCACAATCACAGAGTTTTATCGAACCGATATTGTCGGTCAACGACATTACCAGGGACATTACACGTTTGCGTTCCTGGACTAAAATATTAAACCCATCTGACTCGTTCCTGATACGTACTTATTTCCGATGCTTAATATGTACAGATGGAAGAAACTTGCTAATATTACGCTTACGTTACCCTTACTCGGACTACCACTGCGCGGACCATGTTCAATGGCCAATACCAATTTAAACTCTGTCACTCAACCCGGCAGGTATCCCGAAGAACCACATCAACCCACTCACTTCGATTAGTCCCCTAACTGGGAAAGTCGCTCAACTCCTCAACTTCTTTGTTGCTACTGGTGAGACTTTCATATTTCGTCCACACATTTACACAATTTAGTACCAAATTAACTTTTGTCGTCATTACACTCATGTATCCCACAAAGTGACAGGTATTTATGCCAACATCTGATTCCTGATTATATCAATTTATGTTTCAGAACCCGATGTCTCACACGTGCCGAAAACTGGTTATTCCCCAGAGGAACCCGAGCTCGATTTTTTCCAGGATTTGATCGAATTTATCAAAGGTAGAGCTCTGAATTTAATATTCCATGAGATTCCTGGCGTGTTGCACGGCGTGGAATTCGCCTCCTCTTAATGTACTGCGCTACGGCACGAAAAATCGAGCTACGAAATGAAATATTATCCGATCTACGTTATAAAATATTGTCTGGGCTATGGAACAGAATATTTTCTGCGTTTCGTATTGGGAAATTGTCTTCCCTACGGATTCATATTAATCCTTGCGCTACGGAACCAGCTCAGAGAAGTATGAGCAATTGAAGCAATGCGGTAGTATAGCATGATATACGTCCTGCGAAACGGAACTAAAATATTTCCTGCTATGCCCCAAGACAACCCAACTTCCGGCCCTATTAGGCTTCTCATTGTCATGTCTTCCTGGAAATTCCCTGACAGATTAATCATATATTATATACTACTCTAGTAGAGAATCGATGGTGTTCCTTCGAACCCAATCATTTTGAGCCACGTGAAATGGAATCAAGGCTGTTACTCATACCACGAAACCCATAAATAATTCAGATAGAAGTTTTCTGATTTATTATAGGAGGGGATAGGTTTTCTATCGTGAGTGTTTAAATCAGAGTGAACGACCGAGTGGTATGCAGTACAGTTGATCCAGCCTTTTCTCTTGGGAGTTCTCTGTCAAGGAATTCTCGAACGAAGGCAATTGCATGGCGATCAATTCAAGCAGTCCGCTCCAAGTTATAGAAAGTTAGAGTTCCAATGAGATGAATATGACGAGTATTCTCCCGACCTTCATCCAGCCTTCGAAGTGATATGATACTGCGATTGGAGATCGGATAAGCTCGGTTGGTAGAGCACTGGACTTCCGATCCCACCCTGCTGACATTACCGGTGCGTCCTTGGGCAAGGTACTTCATCTCCAATGCCTCGTCCGACCTACACTTAATCGGAAAATATTAGTACAATCAGTACAACAGTTGTATTAGGCATAACACTTCGAATGGCTCTATTTCGTATTATCACTGTTTATTAATCTGTATAAATTTTGGACATTTTTCTATCTATGCATTGTATTTTCTAACATTTATACTGAAACGTCAATCAGTGCCGAGTTACCTGCTGCCACTGAGTACCGTAGTGTAACGTACACCCCGGAATTGTCAGGGTGCGTACCTCTACCTATATGATCCGGGTAATATCTGTAAAAGCCTTTGAGCATGCCATGGGAAAGCACGACGTATTATTATCGTTATTCTCAAATGTTATTCGAGTACTCTCATTGCGAACATCGCAGTCGAATTGATTTGTCTTCACAGAGTTACAGGCCTGGTCAGCATTAAAATGATTTGAATCATACTTGGAAGGTCGAAGACATGCCATCGTAGTGAACAATACACTTTCTGAGTTTCCGCTAACATGGGGTGTCACACAAGGAGCTGTTATTGGCCTAATTGTTTTAGTACACTCTACACAAGTCCATCGAGTGACATGATCAACTCTCATAACGGAGTTCATTATATGATATACGCTGCTGATACCCAACTATATCTTATCAGGAGACCATCTGTTCACTCCGCGGCCATCAACAAGATGGAGGCATGTACTTCCGATGGCAAATGGGCTATCAACAACGAGCTCATATTAACTGATAGTAAGACTGAGACACTGCATGTTCATCCAAAGTTCCGTAAAACTACGACGTTGCCTCCGCTGAACATCGGAGGTGTCCGTGTTGTCCCCGCAACGGCAATTCTACGAAAGACGTCGGCGTGATCGTAGATGACACGATGCAATTAACGGGACACGTTCAGCGTACTTGTCGTAATGCCTCGTTCAAAATCTACAAGATAGGACGTTTACGCAAATCTTAGATAAGAAGTCAACAGAACGTCTAGTCCATGCATGCGTTCGTCTCCTCCCGCCTGGATTACCATAATTCCCTCTTGTATGGTATAAAAACTACTCTATTGTCTGCCTCACATCGAGTCCAAAACTCAGCAGCAAGACTTGTCATGCATCTGTATTAAACGCTCCCATCATATATACATGATATGATGGGAGCCCCTCCTTCAAATGGAGATTTCCGCGACTATAACTTATGGTATGAGCAGATTCAATATACCTCGGATGACTGGCGCGTATTAACAAGTCATTCCATTCTGCAGTATCTTGCCAGACGAATCAAACTATTTAGGGGTGGACGACTGATCTTACATTTTACACTTTTGGTCCTAGATGCACCGCGAGTGATTCTGTGATATTCGATCAGAGATTTATGCCAATTGTTCAACTTACGACGTCTAAATGTCTGTCGGTTAGTGATGATAAAGATGTTGGTTTCCGGTATTTGAGAGCATTGTCAATGTTCCGTTATTTGAATTATCACGAACATTAGGCAGGCCACAAACTTTTCATTTCTTAAACGGATTTCCATCAATTGTACTCAAATTCATCACAATATGATGAGTTGAGTGGGTATTGAAATAGAAACAAGCCAGCGTTGCTTGCGCTAATAGAAAATTGCCTACGGCATCTGATACGATTCGTGAGATATCTGAGTATTCCAATCGATCTGAACCATTCCTGACAATTTATCTACTAACTAAATATTGTGTCTGGACAAATTACAAATTTACACACACTCATTTCTCCTCAGGTTTCCCCACACGCCTATTTGAACACACCGTATTACAATATCTGTATTGCTTGCTGCAACAGATAGTACCTGAATCATTCGGAGAACATATCTTGTAACATTCCTACTATTATCATTATTAATATTATTATTATTATTATGATTACTGGAAATAACATTATTCCTAGCAGCGACAGAACAATACCTTTTTACTGCGATTTTGGCGAATAAAAAAAGTTTGGCCACAAGTCACGCCCCAAAATATAAATTATTCCAAGTGTCTTAACCCACATCCGTCTGAATATTTCAGGATATGTGTAGTATATAGTGCGAAATTGCACGCCTACAAGTCAGACATCGAAATATTGCGCATATTGCATGTCGTGTAAATGAGCCTTTGAGCCTTTAAGTCCATCACCACTGCAATTAGAATGATGGACACATTCTGCTCTCAGAATGTCATTGATACCACTTCTCCACTACCCTGACGAATCAGGCCAGGTATATATTGGTTTGAAAATCACATTTTTTTTGCGAAGACCGGTATTGGTCATTGGGGAACGAGCATGATGGTAACTGAAGCTCAGTTTATACTTTTCTGCGTCATCCATGCATGTTCTATGCTTGAGAGAAGAAGACTATTCAGAGGGCGCATTCCCAATGGTTCACCGACTGACGGATTCCCCTCGGAAAATGGTTTCCGGTATGCTGACAGTGCATCTTCGGGAAAGAAGTATGAGGTCTAGTGAGCCTATGGCAGCCGATAAGATGTCTGGCTCCCAGAATATGTGTCAGTCACTCATTCATTAAAAACTGGACATAGTTGGTGTGATATTGTCTACTCCGGGTGAATTCCAGATATTGGGCTCATCTGGACCGCATTCGAGAGCCTCTGCATATGGCGTACCCTCTGCAGCAGAAAATTCGTATTACATCGGCTTTACTGTGTAGTACTTTTCTATGCACTCAGTTTTGTGTAATTCATTCGATTCAGGTCATTCTTCGGGTAGCTAAAATATTGTCTGTCATGATCCGTCTTATATGCTGTGAATGGTGAAAAAGTTATTTCCAAATTGGTGTGAAGTAGTACCTCGAATGTTTAATACAGCACATTCGTCAGCTGTACATCCCAGGGCCCCCATGCAGCTATGAGCCCCGGCAGACGTCATTATTTGCATATATTTCGGTTTTAATGCCGTATACGCCAACAGACAAACCTTTCCCACGCTAGATTCACGTTTAGCGTTCTTTACTTTAATCAGAGTTCCATTGTTCCCGCCGTATGAAAGCAATTAGCATTTTATAAATATGCTTTGAACTGCTTTATGTAATAGATATTCAAAAGAAAAAGTTATCTTCATGGGTACGCAATGTTCGTTGTCCTAGCAAGTGCGCGTTCCAGTTTACTCTGATGTTTTACCTGACCGCGAAACTTGTTTGTATCTCTGCTAGCCGGTTGTAACGTATTCGTATACTCGTGTGTTTGCCTCACGCAAATCCGACTCCATCGAATGGATTACTGCATGACTTCTAGGGAATCTCTCAAACTATCATTCCAATATACACATCGAGTGTAATGATATAAATATAAGTACACTGAGAACTATGTCACGGATTCACGAAGTCTATGCGGTGAAATCCAAGATCAAGTTTCCAGAATTTGATTAAATGTGTCTGCAGCCTTTTCCCGCTCATACCCCATGGGGTCCCTGATGTAACGCAATATATATCACGAACAGCGTTAATTTTGTCTTCACCCAAGGTACGCCTTTCTGCACCTGTGAAGGTGACATGCTGTGTGAGCAATTCAGTGAACATCGTCCTCCTTCGTGTCTGTATATAACAGACGAGTGATTTTCAAATTTATTGTTTCAAAATGAAACAATGTATCTTTTGTATTCGTATTCGTAGATATTTATCAATAATGCAGATATAGCTTACATACATATTACAATATAACGAATTGTTATTGTTTTTCCAATTTTTCTGAATGAAATAATGCCACCCTTTTATGTACGTAAATTCATCTCGTTGCTGATCCTGTTTTTCTCTCTTACATCTCCAAATTCATGAAAACAGGTATCGTTCTATTTGGGTAAAACAACCGAACCAATAAATATATCTTTGAATATTCATATAGTATTAAGTCGTCTATTAACTACTGCACACGACCCTCTAACATAAAATCGTTAGGGTTCAGCTTTTCCCACGTCCATCTCTATAGGTCCACCCCTATTGTAGTTTCCATTTACTAGTTGGAGGGGATTATTTCTCCACCCAAAGGATGCTGATATCATTGGATATTTGGCTTTAATTGTTTTCCAGATATTTAACAGTCTTATCAGTATTTTGTTTATGCCATATACTGTGGAGAAATGTGCGTGTCGACTTCGCATAGTCGTATCCTCGGCCTAAAAAGTCCTTTTAACAATATACTAAAGTATGGTGAAGATGCATTCCGCGTGTCAAGCGATTCTCCCTAGTATATGTTTCACGGCGCAGTCTGGCAGTTCACTGAACAAAATCATTTCTTCTGAGGTAAGCACCTTATGAATCACAGTTCTAGATAAAATCGGCCGCACGGGAAACTGATTGAATTCGGAAACCTGACACTGAGTCAGAGGCTGCCAGTCTCCCTAACTCAGCGCCTATATTGACAATCGGAACATAATTGACCCTTTTCCAACGTAGTGCTATCGTAAGCTTATATAAACCAACAAATAGCTCCTGGCCACTGCTCCCGATCCTCCCGAACCTGCCGAAGGAATGTTTCAAATTCGAAATAAACGGAAGGACTCATGTCTCATGATATGTAAACATTCGCACGCGGTGTAATGCTTACATGGTAACTAGTCGAGATGAACATATCCTTACAACAACATAAATAACCAGAAAGCCAATAGAGGCTTATAGAGATTCATTGTGATTTAGGAGAATCATTCATATTTTTGATTACAATAATGATTTCATGAGAGAGCTTGTTCAATTTCAGTTTGATTATTCGTGTTAATCTACCCAATTATCTAATCAGGCAGTTTTGACTTTGTCTCATCAAGCCAAATATAACCAATGTTTGAGCACCCTCATATTTTCGACCAAAACAGACCCACACACTAAATTTCAGCTTGATCGGTCCAGTCAGGTTGGACTTTGCTTGATTACAAGGATTTTATCAAAATTT
>JAUOBX010497071.1:0-10182 GCA_032360705.1 Eupentacta quinquesemita
TGGTGAGAAGATCTGTGTACACTTTCGTCCAGCAGTCCAGCCTTTCTGCGCTCCCATACAGTGTTAGCGCTAAGCAGCGCATTTGCATGATTCGTGCACTTTTGGCGCCAATCCCGCATTGGGGAAAAAGTTTGGGGGGATTTCTCCCCCCCCACTAAAACATTTTTTAGGTCATGCCTGATTTTAGAAGCCTCTGAACCAGTACTACTGATACTCAACTCTCATTTGCTAATGCATAGAACTTGTAAAACATAATTTATTGTCCAAAAAGTTCAAATTTACCGACAATTTTAGAATTTGCGATCCGAATCTCTCTCGGATTGAGGAAAATCTTCCCCAAAATTGTGGAATCCCCCTAAAAAAATTCAAGAAGGGTGGGGGGAATTACCATTAAACTTTGAATCCTAGCGCTAACATTGCTCCCATGTGACCTTCGTCATTGATCACTAGCATACATTGTATATTACAGCGATGAACTGGCTCATCGTGACAAAGATAGGAAATATACCCACTTTCAAGTACCACTTTCATTTCATGCATAGGTAGCAAGCAGTACCCCTCAAGTCTGTTATGGACCATGGGTATAGAAACTTACAAATCTTCTCCCGTCTTCACCACATGTGTTATATATCCTGTGTCAGAATTTCAAAGTGAACAGTGTCAATTTTCAAAGACACGAGAACTGAAACCGAGGCTTGATTCTCAGAGGATTGACAACATGGCTGAAAATAGATCAAAGGATGGCGGCTGCCATTGATCAGCGAACTGAACAATGCAGTTTCTGTTGTCACCAGGAGTTGATCAGAATTCTACCGACAGAAACTTGAATCGCCTAATATCAAATCGGTTCAACAAACTGTGTAGTCTTCATCACAAAGTGTGGAAACATAGGAGGACTTTTTTTTGGAGGAATACCAACTGTTGTCCGCCCGCTTTTGAATTTGTGATTCACAACGAATACTTTCTCCAGTTTTTGATAAACTGGAGAGGCTAGTGTATCACTATGTGTTGAAAGTGATGTTGGGCTTATAATGCCAGTAACTTTTTTTCAGGATATTTGATATTGTTGGGTTGCATTTTCCCCTCTTCCCTAGAGGACCCTATCATGCCAGCTATGGGTAGCAGAATAAAAAACCTTAACAAGACAATCTTCAGGCAGTGGTTGTCAGTTCAGAATAGTTGCTGTCCTTTCGCGACATGCATCTGGCAGTGCTCAATCACTGAGGAATCTAAGAAGAGGTGGTGATTTTACAATCACAACATGATAACATATAACCCACCGGAATGTTCACTCTCCTGTCACATTAATCGCTTTGTGTCCTTGAGCTGACGGACGACCTTGCTCCTACAACAGAAACCCTTACTGGTGGTGCAGTGTATCCTTCCTGTGATTGATCGAGATCAGAGCTGCAATAGTGGATGCACCCAGTCTTGTACGTGGGCCCCCCAGAGTACAGCCAATGAAGTATCTTGGGTTTCCATCTTGCAGCCTCTCCTTGCTTGATGTCGTTTCTCATAGAAGAATTGAAATGAAAAAAATGATCTATTCCACACTCTCTAGCTTTCCCTAGATGACAGGCAGTGGTTGTGAGTTTGAGATACTTGCTGCTCTTCCTCACCGACGAATTCAAGAAGAGCAGGCAACTTTACAATCTTAACAGAATAACACATAACCCACGGGAATGTTCACTCTCCTGTCACATTAATCCCTTCGCTTCAGCTGATGGACGAATTTGCTCCTCCAACAGAAACTCTCGCTGGTGATGTGGTGCTTCGTTTCTGTGATCGATCGAGATGAGAGCTGCAACAATGGATGTACCCAATCTTGTATGTGGCCCCCTGGATTACATCCAATAAAGTCCCGGGTGTTTCTATCAACATCCCGAGATGGGAGCTGCAACAATGGATGTACCCAACCTTGTATGTGGCCCCCTGGATTACAACCAATAAAGTCCCGGGTGTTTCTATCAACATCCCGAGATGGGAGCTGCAACAATGGATGTACCCAATCTTGTATGTGGCCCCCTGGATAACAACCAATAAAGTCCTGGGTGTTTCTATCTCGCAACCTCTCCGTGCTTAATGTCCTCTCTCATTGAGATCAAATCCCTCTGCGAGGATACGTCAACCTTGTCATTGATGTTAGATATTTTATGTTACAAGATAAACTCTGGTGTGTCACACCGCTGATCAATTCACTAGTTTCAACAGTATAGAGAGGCATGTTTGTTGGTCTATTGACTGATAGGAGTTTAGAGGGTGATGCCGTTAGGTGGTTGGACAATAAAATCCCCCTCTCTCTGTCATCTTATCACGCTCATGATTGTTATTTTTGTGCATGAGACAGTTTTAGGTCTTACCCTCTTCTTCAATGATCATTCGCTTCATCCAAAGTTTGAATATAATAAAGATACACGCCAGGCTAATATGACGTCATACTGGTGCAAGGAATGTTAATCTGGTGTATGCCCTCCTGAGAATGATCGTCATATTTTTTGCACACAATATGAGAATTCTACATTGATTAAATGTGGGTTGTCATTTGAGCGGTAGACTAGTGGCAAACATAATATCCACTATTCATCACAGGAATTTCAATTGCAAACTTATGGATATTACTGGGAAAATTATCGATTGGATATCATATACATGGGGAATATGGGAATTGAAGATTAAGAAACTGGGGATTCAATTTGATTATCTACTAGAATGGTCAATGTGTTTTTTCTATGTACTCTCTCGTAGCTGCAAGAGGCAGGGCAGTACAAATGTCTAGTTAAGCAAGATTGTTGTAAACTTTGGTGTTTAACACAATCTGTATGAATCAACAACTCAGTCAATGTACATCTTGTTTAGACGAATATATGTTAAGTCATCTTCACACACTCATCTCAACACACACACAATGTGCACTTGACTTACTTCAAAACTCAATCTTGACCAGTAAGAAATGTCAGGTTGAAGGTAATCTTGAATCCATTCTGGCCGAAACTGCAAATCGATAGTTTGAGCCTGCCCTTGCGGAACCCAACATGCTTTGCTTTCAGAATTTATAAGTGATTCTGACAAGTTAAAACTAATTTGCTTTGAACAATTGCGATAGAATGTGCATTTTATGTTGCATTTGCCTTACATAACCATACAATTTTTAATTATATTCAAAATGGATAAATGATGCACCAATATGTGAAGGCCTACAAAGACAACAATAATTGTGTCACCCACTTCACCCCATGATGATGTTCTATTACACTGCGACATAAATGATACCGCAAGGTTGGCAATTATCTACTTAGGCATTCAATCGGTGTCAACTTTTACAGGTTCTGCTTCTAGGCGTATTGATTACTCCTGCTACAATGGCTGAGCCCTTGGTCTTGCATTGTCAAACATGCATCACCAAGTATCTCGTGGTGGGATTAGGTGTCACATTAATGCATTCACATACCGCCTTCAGCCTGGTTGGCAGGCATTCTACAAACATTTTCACTGCCTTTTCTTCGATGGATTTGCTGCGTGTGAACGCTTTGGTCGCTGCTGGACAAAATCAATGCAAAAACTTTTACCACGTAACAATGGAAATGTTATGCCGTTGGTCAGACCAGCACTGCTTTTGTAGATTGTAATGCAATTCTCAAATCAAGGACTGATTACTGCTGCAGATTGGTGGGTGGGCATATTGCACAACCTCACATTACCACGTGGTATCAAGTTTCATAGAGTGTTGGACAGTACAATGTCCCTCCCTTTCAGTCACCTTTTATCCAGCATGTTCATATAAGATAAACTAGCTTGCATCCTGCTGGCATGAGCTCTCATTGTATGTAATGTAGGGTGGACACTGGACAGTCAAGAGGTCCATATATCTTTGGAACACGTATCGATCATAATTCTGATTCCTTGGAAACAGAGTTATTTCCGAACATCCAAAATCAAGTAGGTAGGAAGATATCATGCACTGTTACATAAAACTGGCTCATTTCACCGCTGATGGAATGGCCTTCCTATAGAGAGACCACGCTGAGCCAGTGGCGTCACCAGGGCACTTTGTAGTGGGGGTCAAGTGACCTGATGTGTGCCTAGCTGTGCCCTTAATGTTCACCACCAGAATTTGTGAAGTGTTGAGGGGAAGGCGAAGACATGACTTGATCACTTGGCACTTTTAATCATTGTCTTTTGTTGCTTTGTCCCGGATACTCAACTGTTTTGCCCATCAAAGCCCTGGAAGGATAGATGTATAGAACAACCATTAGCTTTGCAGATCAATAAATCCAGAAGATGTTAAAGCAATGAATGGAATGTACACTTTGTTAGTTTGCTAGCAACGTTTCTTTGAGTACTTCATTTTTTCTGTCCTCCTGTTGCCTGCTAAGTGGCTCGTCGTAAACGATCATGTTTCCATTAAAGTTAGGAATAAACATGCCACCCATGGAGTTGCCCATCTTTGAAAAGTGGATCAATATTTCAAGAATATATTGCTCACAAAATTATGATTTAGCAAGTTCTGAGAATAAAATTCCCTGTCCTTACATTGCTCAGTGACCTACCATCCAATCTATTCGGATGCTTACACGATATCCTCTATTTAAACTTTTCCATGGAGTATTTGTTAGGAATATACCTTGCAATTTACATGATTCTTCGAGACTTCAGCAAGTTTGGGGGATGGGAAACATTTCAGCGATCAGTCGAAATATTATTCGACCACATCCAGCTGTAGCTTGCAGCGTTGCACCATCTTGCAGCTTAAAAAGCTTTGCTGCCACACCCAGTCAAACGCATGACCAGCATCTGCCCCGCCAATGACAATGGCCATGGTGGATTCTTCAGATTTCAAACAGAAGCAATCTTAGTCATTTTGGGGTTGAAATTGCCCATCAAAGGATAATAATAATAATAATTAACATATTTAAAGTGCACTGTTTTAACGATGAGTTATCAAAGGCACTAAATACAAAGCAATGATAACCCTATAGAGTATGCTTTGTGTGATGTGAATGTGCAATGTGCAGGTTTGCATTCATTTTTCTAGCTCAATTTTCAGATGGTTGTTGCTTTCCCATTTATTTTCATTCATAATAGAAGTCAATAATATACTTCATTGCAATCAGCTTGAAAAATTGTGATCGATCTTCCAATCATCCATTAAGTGAATAATGTTGAAAACATGTACAGTATTTTCCCCGAATACAAATGAAACTGAACATAACACTACTGCTGGTAATCGTAATCTCAATATTCATGTCCATGACCCTATCAATGTACAGTATGTATGAACTTCTTTTCCTATCTATTCGGCTGGCTTGTGATATTTCAACCACTTATATAGGGAATTGCCACTTCCATGTTGTCACCATCAAAGTAGTGTTTCTCATTGTAGAACGACTACTGATTAACATTTCTTGCTTGATACTTTTCCACAAAACCTGGTGATGCAAAGTGCTATGATTTAATTAGCGACTGCCTGTCTTTTATTTATGCCTCTGGGGATATCCAGCCTCTTAATTTAATAATAACTCTTAAATTCGTTTGTTTAACAAATCTGTTCACTCCTTCCCACCTTCAATTTTCTCCTCCCTAGAGGAATCCTTATATCATGGCCATTGGTCATAATGGCATGAAAGACCGGCAAGGCCTTTAATGTCTATCAATTTTTTTTGCCGATTACGGCGGGCTGTTGAACCGCGTTGTTCAGTCACAGGGACGTCGTTAAGCCTATCATTGGTGTAAAATTACCCGTGTTCTGTTTACAGTGACTCCATTTTTGGCCAGGTTGCTAAGTTATAATCAGACGTATGTTTATACGCCTCGGCCGATCGCTGTTTATTATCCCTCATTTCTCCTTGAAACTTGATAGGCGGCACTGGTTGATTCTGTACAGTCAATTGGTCATGCTGCATGCACAATATGCAAATTGTCCATCCACATTCATCCATGTGTGAACCTGCCTCAACTCTCAGCGCCAATGTAGCGTAAAGTTGAACAATTTTTTGTGGAAAATGGTAATTATATCAGGGATATGCACCTGGGATTAAGTATCAATTTCATACGTTTTTCTTGACCATGCATTGGCACCAGATTTGATCGAGGATAGTGGGACACGTCAAGATGGATAAACACATGGACACATATTTGCTCAGACTCCTAGCTACATGGTTGGAAGGACACAAAAGTGTCATGTAGTGATGTGGAGTGTTTGTTTTGAACAGTATATACTTATGTTAGTATGCTGATTTCCCTGAAATATACCTAATATATTGTTATGGCCTATCTGCAATCACAACAGGATAACCTTTTCCTGGTCATTTGAGTTCAATGGAGTAACGTTATGCCCACTGATTCGGTCCGGCTTTTTCTTCATCACCATATGTTGAATTCATAAACTGTCTCTCACAATAGGAGGGATATTCCTTCCACATCTGTCGGAGTATTTTGGTACTCATCAGTAATTCTTGATGAAGTGTAGCAAATCAGCCGGAACGAAACAGCAACAATGTTGCCGGATGGCTGCATCGAAGCACCCCAGGCAAAGTTAATAATGGAGGTAAATTGTCAAAGCTTTGGAACACAATCTGTGTTTTGAGGAGAAAACATACATGGACCTTTTCTTGCCAGATCCTGAAATAGCTTGTTTGCGGGTACCGAATATGGATTGTAACTCAAGGCCAGACAGATGTAGCTAGAAACCTGAACGTTCTTGTATGACAGTTCATTTGAATGGAAGAGTCAATTCAGAAGGCCATCTGTAGATTGTTCCTTCATTCTGCTTTGAGTTGATTTGGTCCTGCCTTCTCCTTCATCACTATATGGTTGAATCCATCAACTGTCTCTCACTACAGAAAGAATTATCTTTTCCACATCTGTCCGCGGATTTTGTTCCTTATCAGTAATTCTTTCTGAAGTGTAGCAAATCAGCCGTAACAAAACGGCAACAATGTTACCGCGTGGCTGCACCGAAGCACCCCAGGCAAGGTTAATTATGGAGGTAATTGGTAAAGCTTTGGAATACAATCTGTGTTTTGACGAAAACATATACATTTTTCGTGGATTCCCGGAATAACTTGCTTGCGGGTTACCAATATGAATGGTAACTTAAGGCCAGAATAATATATATATATAGACACATTCTTGGGTGGATGAGGATCATACTCCATGCTGTGAGAATCTTATCACAAGATTGGCACCATTTGTGACAGACTTTCAGTTCATTCACAAGTCAATAATTATTGAGCCTACTTAGCTTACGAATTCCACAGATTGGATTACACATTGAGAGGATGTGAGTTTAAATCCCACAATTATGGTCAAACCTTCTCAGTTGTTCGTTCAGGTAAAGGTACTCGAATAGCTACTCTGCCCCTCCCCCACCCAGAACAAGTGTGTCCGGCAGCATTATGTTATAAACTCCTTTGTGGTGTCGGATGGCATGACTTCTTCCTATGATAAGGGTAGGGGCTTCTCAATGTGCTATGAGATTAAAAAAAAGTATGTTGACACTTTTCTCGATGCCGCATTGGCTTGAGTCACTCAATTTCAGCCTAAATTGTTATAAAAAATCTGAGAGCAATAGGGGAGTACAAGTAGTCAATTCCTGTCCCACTCTGTAAAGTGATTTATACCTACCAGTATTATGAATTTATGATCTGGTATACATCTTGTGGTGGATTATGACATTGCTCTATACTACTGTTATGCCAATGCCACTATATTCACCTGATCACATATCCACCTGTCTATAATTATGACCTCGCGGCAGGGGTTCACACTATCTTAATCAAAATCCCTCCATTAACTCAGCTGGGCTATTACACATTGATTACATGGAGTTTCATCGATATCGGTGACGGATTGCTTTTAGCCCAAGGCTTTTGTCTGAGCATGTTTAGGAATCAACTCAAGGGGGTTCTGTGTGAATGGACCTTAGGGAGTCTCATCACGTTCTCGCGTTGAGGGGGTCTTCATCTCTGCACGTAAATGAATGAATGATGCATGGTTCCTGGGAAGTGAACACATCGTTAAGGCATTTATAAGACGGTCAATCGTAGAGAAAGTTGTCTGAACAGACAATCATTTAATGGGGAGTGAATCTGTTGTCATGCAATCTCTTTGGATGGTATATAAGTTGTGGAGACATTCCTCTGCTGTTGTAAAGTAAGGCTGTGACTGTTAACATTCACCTCAACAAAAAAAACAAAAAATCCTTCCATTAATGCAGCTGGGCTATAACATTGGGATACCTTTTGTGTTGCTGGAACTCGCGACATACACCCAGCCACATCTCTGCACGTAAATGCAAAATTGGAGGTTTCCTTGGGTTGCACTCTGTTTTAGCGGTTTCTTCGATTTAAGGTGGTAAATTTGTGAATTTTTCAACTAACTGATTTTATCGCATATTCCTGCGTTTTGGAACGTGGTGATCGTTCTGAGACCAACTTTTATTTTCGCCCATTGCGACCCCACCTGGCAACCATTCTGAATCTTTCCATAAACTGATTTCATCAAATATTTGTGCGTTTTGGTACATGGCAATCGTCTTGAGATCAACTTTTATTTCGGCACCGTATAAGACCCCACCAAGCAGTCATTTAACATTCAACAGGTGACTAATTCAGTCAGTTGGGACCTACCACATACGGTATCCGTCCGCAGCTCCCAAGACATTCAAGATTGTACTTGGTATGAATCGTAAAGAAAGTGCTGTTGTTCAGATGTTGTAATTTGAGTTTTGAACTGGAGGCAACAAGGGCAGATATACACCCCCAAAAACTATATTGATCCTGTTGGAAGCGCATACCTAATGACCATCAAATAAGGAGAGTAAATGGCAGGACAATGGGAGCAGGAATTCAACATACTTTATGTTACTCTTGAGCACCCAATTCGAAGGAGAGATTAGACAAGCAATCGCTGGTGTTCATCCACTGCCTAACATACTATTCTGCACTGGAGTGCCACAAGTACTTAATTGAACTTGAACGGCTTGAACCTCGGTTATGATTTTTCTCGACCTGAGTTAGGGCTGAAATTCCAGTACTTTGTCAATTTATGCACTTGAACCACAAGAGCATGTACTTTTGCTGCATTTCGGACTGTATGACCATGTGAATAATCAATATATAATTTGTAAACCAAAACAAATTAGATGTTAATAAGAGAAGAAAGCTAGATTCTTCTCAAATGTCCCAACCTTGATTCCTGAAAGGAAAATATTGATTACCGTCTGATCTTACAAAAAATGACTAACATGTTGATCACTGAGTGGCCGTGAAACATCTCAGAAGGGAGCAAAATTGTGAGGCCTCTTTAAGAATGGACTTAGGCTTTTAGTCTGCTGTCGTGTTTGTTGTTTTAATGGAGAAACTTCCTCTTCCAATCTGATTCGCTGACAAGCTTCTCTTTATAGTTCATCTTCATCAATGCTGCCAGATGTATGCTAACAGGGCAATTTATTTGTCAATGCCAATTCCAGTATGGATTCCTCTCCCATGATCCACCCCTGATATGATATTCAAAACAAAATAAATTACATAATCTTACAAACAAGCAGAATTTATTATGAACAGTAAGTACGTTCCAGTGAAAAGGACATGGAGTTTGTAGGCAATTGAAAATTTCAGATTGGGTTAACTTGGTTTAGGTAGGTTCACTGTTACCAAATGTTTTCAACTAGAACTTGCCGAGTCCTGAACTCAGGATGACATGGAGAAAAGACATTAATGTAGTATTCTGCTCTGTTGGGGAAACATTTAGCTCCATTTCCCAACACTATAATTGGTTGAAGTATTTTACTTCATTCGTCCCTTAGTTTGAAGAGGCTACGGTAGCTCCCCGAAAACAGCCGTCTCTCCATTCCTGTGCAGCACTTTACTCCTCATATTAGCATCTGCTCTAGAATGTTACAAACTTCAGTCAGTGCTACACATGACAAACATTAATTTGTCCTAATTTGAGTGATCCATCGTATTGTCATATGGTCATATTCAAACGTGAGTGACACGACAATCGGACATATCAATGAGCTGATATCTCTCCACATGGACAATATACAGAGACCATATTGTCATGTCATGTAAGATAGTGCATCCATGTGTGACACTTGCAGTCGGATTTAATTTTCCTCATCAGTCATGGAAGTTATGTCCCAATATAGATGTGTGAGTGACACGACAAATTTTGGACATT
>JAUOBX010497182.1:0-10182 GCA_032360705.1 Eupentacta quinquesemita
GGGGGGAATTTAAACAATTTGAGACAGATTTATGATTGCAAATGCTAAAATTGCTGATAAATTTGAACTTCTCCGACATTAATTGATGTTGTACTAGTTCTATGTGTTAGCAAATGACAGTTGGGCATCAGTAGTACTGTTTAGAAGCTGCTAACATCAGGCCTGACCCGAAAAAACGAAAATGTTTTTTTTTCAAATGCGGGATTGGCGCGAAAAGTGCGCAAATCGCTGCCTAGCGCCAACACTGGTATGATATATTGTTGATAGTGTTTCATACTAACTGGTTGCTAGTTTTGAATTGTGTAGGAATATTTTGGTTTAGGGCCACCAGCAATGTGCCACCAGCTATTCTAATAACTGACATCCTCTGAGATAAAGTACTATACTTTCTTGTATGATCGATGATACTACCAGTGCACGATAGAGTAGGTACCATCTATCAATCACATCTGCCTTTTGGCTGTCAGGAGTTGGTACAGGTAGTGGATGCATGAATATAGGTTTACCATCACTGGGAAACCCTGCATTGATATATTGATATATATAAGTATATTCACAGATCAGTTTTCATGACCTTAAGGCCGAAAGATAAGTATTTTGTATGGAACATGGATGTATCCGAAATATTGTGGATGTTGGTTAGTTGAGATGGCTTAGTATTAGTTGAGCCTGAACTAACATTGTACCTAAGGAAACTATATGGCAATGGTCATATGTCAATGTGACTGGATGCAACATTCAGTCATGTTTACAGAGTGACAACATGATTTTGCTTCACCCTATTTGAGATTTGCAGCTGTGGGTTTCTGGATTGTGTCATTAGAATTCGGAAAATTATCCATTTCAGCAGCTGAGTAAAGTACAGTAGAAGACACAATTCAGTTCCTTATTCTATATTCCCAACCATGTATATGAGGTCATTAACGGTTTAAGGTAAGACTACAGTTCTATAACTGAAACTGATTGCTGTTAAATCATCAAAGTATATACTTGATATATAGGTTTGCCATATGTAGTTCATGATCCCTATTGTATTTTGGTTTGGTCCAAGGTCATTTGGGGTCAACAGAGGTCAAAGTCTAAAACCTTGTAAACACTATTACTAGTGAACAAAGAAGTGTGGAGACTTCATACTTGGTATGTAGGTTTGTAATGTTAAGTACACAATCCCCAATGTTTTGGGGTTTCGTCCAAGGTCATTTGGGGTGAACAGAGGTCAAAGTCTAAAAACCTTGTGAACACAATAACACAAAGATGAAAAAACATACGTCATCTTCTACTTGGGGCTTTTGTCATTGATTACAGGGAATTGCTATATTGTTATTAACCATAGAAGACACTCTCAAGCCAAGATGGCACATATGTTATCTCTTCAACTAAAATGAAAACATGTTCAATATAGTGATCATGTCAGCTGTACGGAAGTGCCAAATAACTTTGTCTTTCCCAATAGGTGATCCGATTCTGAGCTTGCATGAATCTTGCGGTCTCAGTGTACTATAATTGATGTTTCAACATTTTCGAAAGTTCAATCATGCTATGGAAAATGTAAACCCAAGTCTCACTCAAGGTATCAGTTTGTTGGTAAATCCCCATGATCCTCTCAATCGATGATATTAATAAAATAATTCAATTATGATAATCGTATTAAAAATACAATCCACTTAAATTTCACAATACATCACGATTAAAATCAGCTTGATTTTTAATCGAATGACGGCACATATTTTTTCTGGGTTATTTCATTTTGTTTTCATCAGTCTTTTATGTTGATTAAATTTTAAATAATTCCTTATCACTGTAATACTGCTCTTTTCGATTTTCTGTTTGTAAATATGATATATGCGTTGTCACTCCAATAGCACACTCTGCATTGCTCACTATTTCAGGGAAGGGTTTTATCATCAGTGTTGAAGTGAGGCACCGATTTCAAAATTCTATTATTGTAAATTAAGATAGTATATTTGAGGTGAAATCTCTATTGGTTATATTTTGTATATATTGGACAACATTTTGATTTGCAAACAGTACCTGTTAGGAAGTTTGATCGCTTTTATTGAAATGCATCACAAACCTCGAACTGAGGTTGTGTGGTTGAACACAACACAGAAGATGTCTCTGGTTTGATTGCTTTTAACAGATTTTGCTCGATTGCTTTTAACAGATTGCATCAGCTCGATTGCTTTACACAGATTGCATATGCTTGATTGCTTTTAACAGATTGCATCTGCTTGTTTGCTTTCAGCGGATGCATCCGCTTGAACAATCCTTGAACAGAGCAATGTTGTGTGGCTGAACATCACACAACACAACACAGCAGATATCTCTGGTTTAAAGGTCAATGGAAGTGCTAATTCAACTTGCATCTGGAAAAAGAGCGTATTGCGTAACACGTACATTGAAATTGTGTAAACTTGGTGTCATCATTGTGTCGTCTGTGTTGAGAACCAAATGTTCCTATTGAGTTTACACAGCTGAATACTTCTCCTCCTAGGAGATTGAATCTGATGGTCATGAAATCAGTTACTATTAGGTGCCACTACCAATGCTACAAACAGTGTTCGAGGATGGTTATCCCCCTACAGTTGAATCGGGTGATTACAAAAGTTAATCAGTAACATTGAGAGAAATGCTGCAAAGGGTGTTTATGTATTTGATGTCACGAGGTCATTGAGGCATCAACTCCAGCCCAAATAGTAATCCTGAGAGTCATATGAACAGAACACTTATCCACAGGGAGTAGGTCTTTATTCCGCGCATGACGTGACGAAACATTGGTCAGTAATAGATATCACCTAATTTCCACCGTCTTATAGACTGAAAGTTTTTAATATACTATTCAAAGGGAGTGATCCATGTTCAGCATTTCCATTGGCCTTTGAAGGACAGTTGTGGCTCGGGTACTATCTTACATTTTAGATAAGGAGTAACTAAATCTATTATTTTAGACCCAATGTTCATAAAAAGTTTGTGCCTTGTATGTATCGTGCAGGATAGATGATGATATGTCCATCGTTGTCCCACCTGAACAATCCTGCATTCTCTAGAGTATTCAGGAACCTGACAATCATAGAGTAAATGATAAAGAAATAATCTCAACCAAGTAAGCATTCAAACAATTTATGGAGAGATTTACTTGCTTGGAAATGATGTATGATAATTCGGTCAAGACTAATATTAATCTCACTTGGCCTAGAAAAAACTGCATTTACTATGGCGTTCCATCCATGATTTTGATCTTTGTAAATATGTAATTACCATTACACTGCCCCTCATGTGTCATCGTTCTCAGAAATGTAATATTCAGAAATTATAACTATGTTTGCTGTAGGAGGATTTATACTTCCTTGTCAGCATTCTCAGAAATGTAATGCTCAGAAAGTATAACTATGTTTGCTGAAGGAGGATTTATACTTTCTTGTCAGCATTCATAGAAATGTAATGCTCAGAAAGTATAACTGTTTGCTGTAGGAGAATATATGCTCTCTCAAATTATCACTTCCATGCTCATGAATTGATAGATTACTCATTTGTTGGAATTTTTGCAGGGATTTACTAGATTGGATTGAGCATAGTTTAAGTTATAAGCCAGTTCATGTTTGCATCATACAAGGTATGCTAATGATCAGTGTCGGAGGTCATTCAGGAGTGAGCGGATACCAGACTGCTCCAACAGTGTACACAGCAATAGTAATATTGATCATTTGAAGCGGTCTTCGAAACTCCAATGAAAAAAATGTTGAATCCCCCCCACCACGAAACATCATCAATGATTACCCCACACTTGAGGAATTGTGTCAGTTGCCAAACGTCTGGCTGCTGTTGTTCCATGCGCACTGATAACCGTGAACTAGCTGGCTCATTGCATATGTTGCATGAATTGTGAATATTGTTTGCAGGGATGCTCCATATTGTGATTTACAGTATTCATTCATTCTTTATCTTCCATCCTCTTTGACACAAGATCTCATGAGTGCAGATGTGTGATGCAGTTTTGTTTGTATAATCACAATTTCACGGAGGACAAATTTCAGCTCACCTTGGCCAGGTGAGCTATTGTGATCATGCATGTCTATCTATTTATGTATGTATTGATCTGTTCACAATTGATTCAAATTGCTACTCCTCCTACAACCTTCTATGGATAACTATGAAACTTGGTGACAATGATGACCAAGTCATGGGCCATAATGGGTGTTCAGGAGTTTCTGGCCAGGAGCCCAATGGAGGCCCAGGGGCCCATCATGTAGAATCACACAAAGTGCTCCTCCCACATATTTAGCGCACAGTGCTGATGTTCGGTCATAATGATCTAACAGCTGTTCTAACAGCCTTTTAGGAATTTTGGCACAAGGTCCAACTTGGGCTCGAAGTCCCGTTTTACAAAATTTCACACAATAGTACTTGGAATACATCTCCTCCCACAAGTTTCAATCGATTTTCTTCTAAATTACATGTAATGATCCTCAGGAATTGTGGGCTGAGGTCCCACGGCCTAGTCCATGAAAAGCATCTCCTCTTACAAGCTTAAATTGCTTGTCTTCAGTGTTACAATGTCATGTAATGGTCCTTGGGTTGTGGGGCATTGGGAGGGGGGATGTAAATTTCTGGCCCAAGGCCCAGTGTGGAACCTAGGGCTCTCCATTTGAAATCACGGTCATGATGATGCTCTTATAAGGGTCCCAGGTCAAAACAAATTAACATGTTCCAGGTGAGCTACTGTGCCATCGATACTCTTGTTTGGGGAGACGATACATTCGGAACAGCTCATCGATATGAATGTTAAGTGGGAGATATGCCACATGACTAACGGAGGTATGTGGTATTAAGGCTGCATCGGTGTACATCCTACGTTTGCCTACTTAGTAGTGTTCTTTCTATCTCATTCAAAATATTCTTGCTCGTTATGGAATCTGTTTCTAATTTGCAACTAAAAATAGCTATTCAGGCACTTCAATTGCATCCCCTCTTTGCATATAATATGGAAATTTATAGCACACACAAGTAAAGCACTCGGATATGTTGTAGAGAAACCAAAGTCAACTGCAACGCACACCTGCTAGGGTTAACGATGCAGCGCTTATTTGGTATCATCACATAGATATTTTATGGATTTCGTTTCTTCTAAATTCATTCAAAGTTTCACTTACAGTTGCTATATATTCTGGGCCATTTCACTTCATAAAACTTATCACTTCTCAAGAAAGAGTACTTTTTGTGCAAGACAGAAGTCTATAAAATGCAACTTTCCGAAAGACACAAGAGAACATTCGATTGACTCTGTGCGGAATTGTAAAATGTGGAGCTCTGCTTGCTCACCTTTTCTCAATTATGTTATCATGTATGTGGCAAAAAGTTAGCAGCTTATAACAAATTTTATTGCTGTAGATATTTTTGTGAACACCACTGTATATATTCAGAGTGTAGTGAGTATTGTGATGCTGATTATCCTTCACCAGTGGTAAATCTAGAAAGAGGATGTTTGAACATCAAAACTACAGAATACTCTTTAATTGGAAAAACTAGAGACAAGTATGTGAGTGAACAGTAATTAGATTTGAGGTTCAATCAACTTTTTTCAGTTAGCGGAGCGAGAGTTTGCTTTTGTGGTTTTAGAGAGCTGAACAGTGGGAACATGGATAGGCAGGTTTGAGGATGTCGCTGCTGATGTTACCCTTTTGGAAGGGTTTTATAAATTGAGACATTGGAACCCATAGAAGGCATTTTGTCTGTTAATATTTGCTGCACAGAAATGTCAAAATGCTTGTCATGCTTTTAGTACAACCCATGAACCCATGGCCACTCTTCTTATTCATTTGACTAGTGTGGTCACTTTTCACTTATTCCTTGCTCAACCTTCAACCATGCTCTCCTGCTGTTGTCCCATAGAGATATATACATATATATTAAAAGAATTTGATTCCGCATATACCTCAAATTATGTAAAAAGATACCAGAAATCCAGAATTGACTGAAGGTTTTTGAATTTGACATGGCAAAGTACATAACATGAAATCTTCAGCATGTCAGATATGAGAACTGTTATCATTTTCTTTATCTTCTTCTTGACATACATACATATTGCATGTATTTATATATATACATATATATATGTGATATGTGGATTGCCACTTCACCACCAATCAAGGTCAATTTCATTTATGGTTGTGGATATTTCAATTTATTTTATGTTGTATATACAGACAGATCTATGTTGTCACTCTGAAGTGCCTGGAATGTTTAAAAACTTATCATGCTCCGATACTCTGGTCAAAACAAAACTGATAATGAGAGAGAAAGTACTGATTGTGAATTAGGTTTCTGTGGGATTGTAATGTACATATATATATATTATATTTTCATGTCATTTAATGAAATAAAATTCACCATTCATCAATTGATAGACATATGTTGTTATATATTTCTTTTCTACGCCTGCAGAGGCAGCTGTCCGCCTGTCTGTATTTGTATGATTATATTTTTGCCAGATCTCGTGAACCATAGATGACCTTATGCTGAAATTTTGTGTGGAGGTGAGTTCCCGTTGCGGAGCACCTTTCGCGAGAGACCAAACTAATTTGCATAAATTTACATATTAGTCAGAAAGTGGAGTGGAAGCTTGTGTACAAGATATCTGAAGATCGATGAATGCCTTGTTGATGCAGTCTGGTATATTCGATAGCTATGGAGAATAGACCAACTGATTAGATTTTTAGCATGAAATATGGTAATATAGTACCCTAATTAGCCTTATTACATTTTTCAGTTGGCCTAGCCATATGGCTAGGCAAGCTATTGTGATCATGCATGTCTATCTATTTATTCATCTATTTAACTTTTGACTTTGAATTGCCACTACTCCCACACCCTTTGATGGATCATAATGAAACTTGGTCAAAATGTTTACCGAGTGACGGGCCATCTAGGGTGTTTGAAAAATTAGGGTCCAAGGTCATCCAGTGGCCATTTGGTGAAAATCGGCAAGATGCTCCTTCTCCTAGAGCTCAAATCTGGTGATCATGGAGGTTGGTCATTATTATCGGGTACCAATGCTACATAGAGGGTGTTCAGGGATTTGAGGTCCAAGGTCGTCTGATGGGCTATTCGGGCCCATTTGTGAAAATCTGCCAGATGTGTCTCCTAGAGTTCAAATCTGGTGATCAGGAATGTTGGTCATTATTATCAGATACCAATGCTACATATGGGGTGTTTAGGGATTTAAGGTCGTCTAGTGGACCCGTTTGTTAAAATATGACAAACGCTTCCCCTAGAGTTTGAATCTGGTGATCACGAAAGTTGGTCTTTATTATGGGGTACCGATGCTACATATAGGATGTTCATAAATTTAAGGTTCAAAGTCGTCTGGTGGGCCGGGCCATATGGGCCCATTTATGGTAATATGCCAAATATGCCAGTTGGAACCTGATGATCAGTTGGTCATTAATATAAGTCAGTTGGTCATTATTATGGAGTACTATAGTGCTACATATAGGATGTTAAGAAATTCAAGGTCTAAAGTCGTCTGTTGAGCCATTGGGGCGAATAAAGTTCGAATAAAGTGATCATGGAAGTTGGTCATTATTATCAAGTACCAAAGCTACATATAGGGTGTGCAATTATGCGGGTCATATGAACAAAACACTCCCACACCCACATGTATTTACACTGATGCAAATAAACAGGTGAGCTACTGTGTCATTGGTACTCTCTGTGAAATTTCTCAAATTTCAACAAAACTGGGTAGATGTGGTCTGCTTTTAGTCCCGATGAACCAAATAATTCATTCAAGGTCACCGAAGGACGTTATGTGTTAAATTAGGAAGTCTAATTAGGCACGAAGTATGCCATTTTTCCAAGTTTGTTGGATTATCACAAAAGTTGGTGGATATGGTCTACAGGATCAGTTACGAGAAGTTTAGCAGCCGAGTCGAGTTCACCAGAGGTAATTTATTGTGTCTAATTTGCTTACTACTTATTTCAACTTCATTTCACCTGTTTTCTTACTGTTTCTTCATTCCATGTTGGAGGCAAATGGAATCTATGCGATAGTGCGGACGTGTGTGTGTGTTATGCCTTCATACTTGGTATGTGGGTTGGCCCTATTGAGTACATGATCCCTATTGTTTTAAGGTTTGGTCCTTGGTCATCTGGGGTCAACAGGGGTCAAAGTCTAAAAACCTTGTAAACATGGTAACTAGTGAACGAAAAGGTGCAGAGCCTTCTTACCGGGTATGTAGGTTGTCCACATGGAGTGTATGGTCCCTATTGTTTTGAGGTTTAATCCAAGGTCAACTAAGGTCAAAGTCCAAATACCTTGGGAACACGATAACTAGTGGAGAGAGAGGTGCCGAGACTTCATACTTGTTATGTAGGTTGGCCATGAGGAGTTCATGGTCCCTATCGTTTGAGGGTTCGGTTCCAGGTCATCTGGGGTCAACAGAGGTTGAGGTCTAGGAACCTTATAAACACAATAACTAGTGAACGATAAGGTTCAGTACTCAGCATGTATGTTGGCTATATGGAGTACATGATCCCTATGGTTTTGGGGTTCTGGTCCAAGGTCATCCGATATCAACACTAGTCAGAGTCCAAAAATGTTGTAAACTTGAAAACTAGTGACTGAAAGCGTGAAGATACTTCATACTTGGTATGTAGGTTTGACCTAATTGCGAAAATATCTGTTGACGCCCATGGCTGAAGGCAAACTGAAGAAATGAATTTATTATCAATTGAATATGAGATGTTGTGTCCCTACAATCTAGAGGGCTGCCATATATGGAAACCCGTTATGTACGCTATGCACCAAGTCCACCAACCCGTGGTGGCGTTCTGCTTAGATAATAGGTTACTCGGCGGATATGTCACCCTCTTCAAAAGTTCCAACATATGCTACTATAGGCGAGCAGCCGAACGGCTAAAAGTGGCCTATTCCAGGAGTTTAGGTACCCCGATGGTGTCGAAGCTACAACATGGTTCATTTTATGCAAAATGTACTGCACCGAGGAAGTCATCACTAGTGGCGTCACCAGCTTTCTTGTTCGTGAGGAAGGGGAGTAGGACACTATACGCGGAGTGCTGCCAAAAGTTGGCGCGGAGAGAACAATGATTTTGTGGTTGTCCTATCACCCACCCAGGTTGCTGTAGAGGACTCTTACCGAGTGCTGAAGGGTGTTAAAGCTACAGCATGAAGTGGGGGGGGGGGGTTGCGTAGATTTGGAATATACCTGTCGTGGAGCTCGAATATGGGGCGATTTTGCGGTAGTTGGATTGTACGCAAAACGCAATACTGCTGTATTTGCACTGGGCGAAATATAAGTAATAGAAACCTATCTGTGTACGTTTTTTTACAATGGAAATGGACTTTATTTCCACTCATTTTGGTCGTTTTGTTGCAATCTCCAGTACAATCAAGTGACACAGTTGTTCTGTACTAGTATGACCAGTCATCACGCCGCGACTATCTCTAGTAATGCAGACAAATGTTAACATGTGGAAACTTTAGAAAGTGACTTACAACAGGTATCTATGCCCTGTTTGAAACTTTCAAACAACATGGGGAACTCAATTTCCTACATTTCCTCAAGTAATGGCTAGAGTTCCTAGAGGCGGTTACTATCTTGCTTGTGAACATCCAATCGAAGAATGAAAGAGACTGTATTATTCATCTGCATGGTACTGCAGCTATGTTGTCCCTACTTTTTGCCTCGGATCGCACCAACTATTCTCGATGGTTGGCAACATTTTCTCTGGATACGACCGAACTACCATGTGATATCGCTGAGGCATTCGAGTTCACAGTGCGGCAGACAGATGGTAAATTCGAGGGGGTGTGGTCAGACATGAGGATTGGATCTATATATCATAAAGAATGCTGAAAGTGGGAGTAGGGTTCCAGGGCAAACCAGAAAGGAACCCGCCCTTGTAAACTGGACGATCACACGCCATCTCTCAGGCGCATACGCAGCCGCTGTGAAACAGCGAAGTGATACGGCACAGCGTGAGAACGATGTACACGGCCAGGCAAAGAGAGCTGCAATGGAGAGAGACGAGAAGCGTTTGAATGCTGTAGTTAAGTACATCAACAACAGCATGATCAAATCATTCAATGTGGACGCACATCCAGAGGATACACTCCTGAATATCTAAACAGGAGTTAACGCCTCACCTGATGTCCTGAAGTCA
>JAUOBX010497293.1:0-10181 GCA_032360705.1 Eupentacta quinquesemita
CCAGAAGTGGAGAAACATCATGAAACAGATGGCAAGGCAGGGTGAAGTTCCGCCCGTGCCGACGCCTTAAGTCAAGTAAGTCAGTTCAATAATTGTCAGGGCAGGATTCAGCATGGGGGCCCGAATCATGTGGTACGCAGGGGAAAATACAACGTACGACTTAGGCGTAGGAAGGCATTTTAGAGTGGTGCTAAGACTCGTTGATCCCACGAGGTAGTAGTCTCAGAAACCCTGTGGGAACCCGAGATGTGAACTGGTGCAGTGTAGCACGCCTGTACACCATGGATTTCCATCGAGTCCATGAGCGATTTAGTGCTGGTTTTGTTTTGCCAGAAAGTGCATATCGAGCAGGAAGTTCCATCAGAAAATTGTGCTGTGTACGAATGCTGGTGGGGGTGCCGCATATGAGAATTTGTTTACCTCTAGATGACCTTAGGTGTAACATAACCCAATTTGTAAATACAATGTTTTTTCCGTCTAAATGTGATTTTGTGGGATAAATGATAGCCTCATTTTCCCGGCCCAAATACAAGTTCGAATATAAATATTATTTTCGATACGGGGATAAAAAATGGTATTCGACCAGGTGGTCTCAGTACAATGGGGTGCAGGAGAGTGGTCCAGAGTGAAAACATATCGTTTCAACCCCCAAACTCAGGAACAATAACATAGTCTTTTGATATAATTATATTATTTCCCACGATTTCTGGCAGTTTGAAAATACCCCGTAACAATAATGTCATGGCTTATATAAGCTGAGAGTGGTGTGTGTTGCAACACAGGCTGTTATTGTGTACGCCTGTTGGGAAACAATTGAAGAAACCTTTTTATTTCGACGCCTTGAACTTCGACATGATTGAAAAGTTGAACTGTCCGGCTGATAATACATATCAATAATGGTCGATAAAAACACTACGATCTCTATTTACTACTTACAATGAGCATATGTGATATTTGGATCTGTTTTTTGCATTTGAGGAATGTACCATGAACGAGAACAATGAGATACATAACAACATTATCAAAGGTATACAACAGCGAAGTCAGACGTTATCGTGCAATCAGTGAGATGGATCGAATGTCAATAACTCTGCAACGAAACATCGTACCGAGATGTGGTTGGTCCCGAAAATGTGAGTTTCTATTCATCTGTAGTATTAGCTTCGATCATGACGATACATCTTGAATCCACCAGTGAAGGGACGTTATGACCGGGGACGAGTGTTCACGCCGAAAACACATGAATAAGCCGTGCTGCTCTGTTTCGTATGCCCTGAAGCTCAGTAATAACATACTCATAGTAGTGGATCCTATAACCTGCTCATTTTCTATAGTGTTCGCAGTGTTCACTGATTGATTGGTTCTACATGATATTTAGCTACCACCCCGTGTGACCCCAAGTAGCACCCCGAGGCACTAACAATTCGTCTGAAGTCTGTTCTGCTCAAATTGCTCGTTTCACACCAACGAACCGTTTATGGCGTTCAGATAAAAACAATGTCAGTCAATAGGTGACCTGCTGATAACCTAACATCCACGACATCCGATTGACCCGAATTTGTGGACGTCACTATAGTTATAACCTTGTCAATAGTTTGAATTGCTTTGTGTGATGATCGTATATGGTTTTCCAGCTGTCATTTCATGTTTGTGACAAGTGAACCTTATATGCAGGGCAACTAAAAACTGCTTCCAATCATCAGATGACTGGGAAGGGGCCAGCCTTCGGATTCGCGCCTCCTTTCCCCGAGCAGTTCTCTAAAGGTACAAACCAGGGGAATAGATACAGTCTTATCTAATTGACCTAACTTTGTTATTTCAACTATAGCTGCTACTCTTCCACAGGGAATTCGATGAAGTTTTTGATTTTGTATTAGAGGTTAACACATGGGTCAGAAGAACATGCGGCCCATGAACTGCATACTTCAAACTTACCCATCCTCAATGAGCATGGAATACACAGATTTTGATCACCATGGTTTGGAGTTGTACATTCATTCAACAAAAATTGCAATCAACACATGTGGGATCGATCAAGTCCGAAAAAATATTCATCGCATTGTTCCTTACCCTGCTGAACGGACGTTGCGAGAGAAGGTTATGCTAGATGTGAGTAACATTGGGGCAAACACAAAAAGAGAACTTTAATATTTTGAGACCGTATCATTCGTCAGTTCTCTAGTTCGCTCTGACGTATGAAATCTATATTGCATTATTATAACGTAGAATTATTTGAAGGACAATCAATGATTATCGAAACCGACCGCTTAATGGATAAACTATAGAAACCAATATGGTTTGTGATATGAGATACTCCATGCTACGCGGTTTTCACATGAGTGTATAAAAATTGTTAATCTTCGGTGTGTCAAAATTGAGCACATGGGATTTGTCTATAGTTCCCTCTCCCTAATAATTGATAGATGCGCTCAAGTGGTATGCACGACTGCTAACAGCAGACTGAGTGATGAGTGTCGACGGGAATTATCATCCCCCAATCCTTGTAGGTAATGGAATGATCGCTGCATATCATTCAGAAATATATCACACATTTGATCACATATCTGATAGGATATTCCAAAATGCACAAGCGCAATGTGCAAACTTTGAAGGTTCAATACCTGACATATTAATGTTTCTGGGATTTCCAATGCCCATTAAAATGCAGTCAATGATGACATTAACGTAAAATATGTAGGTATCGTTCGTTAGAAAAATACATAATATAAACTGTCCAACAACGGATACACAAAGCCTGACTTTGGTGCGTCTCGGAACCTGTCTGACACGGCGCCAGAGAATATTTTAGTTGTTCGTCATTATCAAGTTAAAATGGAATTAGTTCATACGATTGATTAACGTTAACGTGATTGCTATTCGAATTTCTCTGTAGGTGACGAATGCCATATCGCTTCATTCCATCTGCCAATGGAATCTAATTCAAAATGTAAATATATACTATAAATTGAATGGCCGCATTTTGTTCTTGTCTTATTCGAAGACTAAAATGGGTGCTTTTTCATCATGGAATACAATACCATGTCATTTGCGTCCGCGATACGCAGTCATGCGATAATTACACCCATACTAATGAAATGAGTTATGCTCACTTCTGTAGCATGTATATTACCTAGGGTCGTGATGGGCTCCACTGGCGTACTATATATACACAGAGGCTTAAGGCGAATGGCAGGATCAGTAAGACATGCTCCACAGGACTAGTCCTACAATCATAATCCTAACTTTCACTGAGTTCAGGAATCAGAACTCGTTTCTTCAGGACGTTAGTAATCTTGCCTGTTTTCATATGACTGTATTTGTTGTCGAATATTTTAGAGTCTTCCTAATAATACTAATCAACAATGGTCTTATTATATTGGGACATGTTTTTGTTCACTTCCGAAATGGGGGTTCGCAGAATCAGTATAACAAATGACATGGAGTTCACCAACAAGTAAATATCAGAGTCACTTGGTTGCCATAGATTTTGGTTTGATGAAGCTCACGTTTTGTTTTTCTTGTATTGTACACTGCAAAATAAAGTGAATTGTGATTTATTGAAGCTATTTGTCTTGAACTGGTGTAATTGTATCGTAAGGGTTCTACCTTTATCGCGTGACTTGCACAAAGTAGTGTAGTTGATACATTATCGACATCTCCCACATTGATGACAACACCGATCGAAGTGAGCGACGTCTGAATCATTGAGATCCGATAAATGCTGACACTTATTGGAATATAATTACACCTGTATAAAATAGGCTCACGTTGCTATTTCTGGACTACTCAACCTCCTCTGAAGAAATGAATCGGATTCAGTATTGACTACTGTAGCGGTTTCTTGACCTTTCGAACCGCTCGATATGCGTCCGATATTTATTTGGCAGTCAACCAGGGCCAATTATATCAGCTCGCTAATATATTCAGTGGCAGCATCTGCCCAACAGTAGTCATACGTCTGATTTGAAAGTAAGACAGCGTACGCGGCATCCAAACCTGATGCACTGGAAACGTCGACACGAACCTAGGTGAAATGTTATATATATTGTATAACTAAACTGACATTTGAAACCTTTCATACACGAACAATGGAAACCTAGGATACATCTACGACACTATTACAAGATTTGACAGGTCGATACCTAATATACAGTTACGTCTAGGTCCAATATTGTAATGTTATGATTCCTGGTACTAGTTTAGCCCAGTTTGAGAAGCTCAAGGCGTTTGCCCCTGCCTGGACTATTGAGCCTAGCCTTGACTAGCAATTGAGACACGACAAAGTGTACGGTAGGCGACGGAATTGGAACTAGCCATACAAATTACAGATGACACTGGCCTAACGTTAGCCGTAATTAGACGCTGGTATTTTCCGCTGGAAAATAGCGCGGAAGGTTAATAAAGCATGGATACATCGGCGGGGCCGCTGAGAGTTTTCCATCTATTGGTTGATAGCGACCCGCTGATAACTGGCGGCCAGTCTTGTTTGCTGACTGGCATATTTCTGCGGGAAATCATTGGCAGCTGGTGCTATATGTAATATGTGACATCTGACAATTGTTGTCCGACGAGATGTACCTTCTTCTCAATGCGTTCCGTTTATGTTTGGTCATTTGCTATGAAAACTCTTATCAAGCTAATAGCCACCGTCTTGCGCTAGTAATTAGTGTCACTATACATACTTACAATCTCCAGATTGGGGGATAATTTGATAAGTCACTGAACATCGGAGGCAACTCTCCAATTATCACTAGAGATAAGGGTTAATTGAGTAAATTGGCTAAATTGTAGAATCGATAGCAGAAATATAAAGGGGCTGGACGGTGTTGTATTCCGATGTGATAAGTTGATGAATCCATTTCTTGCTTATCGCCGTGGGAGATGACCGTAGGAGCTGAAAGTGGAATGTTGTCAGCCAGCAACTGAACAAATTGGGCGGCATTTGCACGATATTTGTCACAATTAAGAATATGTTAATTATCTGCTAGGAATCTATCATATTATATTTTAGTGAGTGTAGTTTATATTCGTCAATACGCTACAAGGAGATGAATTGTGATAGTAGTTCGACTAATTTTTCATCTAGAATGCTCGTGGTCCATAGCATTCTATCCAACCAATAAATAATTTCCACAAGGGAATGACAACTTGAATCAGCACTTTTCTCAGTGGAACAAATACGAGGGTTTATCAGTTCATCGAATTAATTGAGCAATTTCATCATGAGCAATCTCATCTTGATATCCAACTTGCTGGTAACTTGAACAGGTTGTAGGGTATGGTTTGTTGTTCAATCTATTTACAGTGTAACTTCGACGATACTGCTGACATGAACATTAACTAATACAAAAACAACACACATCGCAGAGGAATTGCTTACTGGCAAACTACCGTCAGAGAGGGCATACAGGTTCATTATAATTATAATACGTCACACATTGCAATACCAACGGATCAGTTATTCAATCGCGGCAGAACGTGACCGACGTCAGCACATGTTATCCAGTCAGGGTAAAATTCGAATGAAATATTCCAATGGTTAATGAAGCATTAACGTACACGCGGGTCGTTATTACCCCGAGGCGCCAGTACGTTTCGAGGACTGGTAATTATTCCAGAACATTTTTAGCGATACTTTGGATTACTATGCGGACAGTCCGTTATTACATATTGTTGGAGGGCAATGGGACAATTATTCAAATGTTGGTTCATCATTTCATCCAGGACCTATTGTATATACAGCCTCGTATCACGCCGAAAGTCCTTCCCCAATTTACGTCTTTCGTCCATATGCTTCCTGGACAGAAGGCTAACCCATCGTGTTTTTTTCGTCTATCAATTTGATAAGTTAACTCGGAGGGAGGTGCTCGTAAAAGTGAACGTTAATTAGATCAACAACATCAATCTGAATATGAAAAGAATAGGATAACCTTTCAAAATATTGTGATATATGAAAACATAGAGATGGACCAACATTCTCTATATAAAATTATTATAAAATGTCATTGAAACGTTTCACAACAGTCGAATACTATGACATACGCCATCTGTCAATGGATCTGTGAATGGATAATGGATATGTTATTTAAATGACAACCGTTTAACGGATGCAACCATATTCTACTCTACCTCGACATAATGGGTTGATCCATCATGCGCATATCAATTTCCATTATTACTGTACATACTATTTGTATTATTTACTAGAGTAGTCATTATTGCATCATAGTCAGCAATGTTTCCGGGGACCAGCTAGTCATGGATTATCACAAGTCAGATTCGCGATTGTTGTTTGCAATTGCATTATTATGGAATCGTAATGTACAATATTATCGTCAAGAGGATATATGAACAGTCCTAAAACGGATATAAAAGATAACATAGGTTAACATATATGCCACAGAGCTCATGTCCAGCCCAAGCATCGGGTGAGCGGGTGTATTATCGAATGCAAGCCGTTGTATCGGGAATAGGTACTCGTTTTATATCATAAATATACACGACGGCCACCAACGTGTAGGTACAAGGGTACTTTGAGGAAATAGTCTGATGACTGGACGGCTCTATTCAGAAACGACATAAATGTGATGATGTAACGGCAATAATGTGCATGATGATTCCTCGTTACGTTGACACTACATCCCGCATCATATAGTGTCCTCTAAACTTATTGCATAGTAAAAAAGAAAATACATTAGCAATGTATTAGTGTGACTATACGTATGTAATTATGGTGCGTCATTTCACCCAGGGAAGGCGCCCACCCAGTACAAGATCAAACACTTTCTAAATGAGATACAATGTCCCTAATATATCCTGATTACCAGTTATCACCTGGTTAATTGGCAACAAACGAGATAACGCAGTGTCAATAATACGTTGACTCGGTGAGAGAACTCACATTTTTGCTTGATTCCACATTGATCAGCTTTTGAGCAGGTGCGTTTTTTTTGGATATTTTCCGTAAATAATATTTAATGAATCGTGGGTAAAATGAGCTTCGAATGGACATTTGTGATTGAGAAATAACACGATTCCAAAACAGCTTCATCAAGGTTCATGTTTATCATACACTCTTCGAATACCCCAATCTTGTCATTGACACAAGGTAGAGAACACACCCGATTACATTAGAGAGCAGCTTCAATTGTGGAATGGTGGTTGTTTCGTCTGATAACATTTGAGAGGACACAGTCAGATGGTGTTAACATGAAACCAGGAAACAGTGTTTGAGAATAGCGAAAATAGCGGAAACTTGGAAATGCAGTGCAAGAGAACACTAGACTAGACATAGATATACTAGGCATCAGTGAAGCCAGATGGACTGGGAATGGAAAAACTAAGCTGGACACTCATACCTCCCTATATACAGGGGTGAACCAAGCACATGTACGGCGTAGGTATTCTGAGGAAGAACAGTATTGCAAAGTCATTGAAGGGAGATAGGCCAGGGGGACAACTTATTATTCATGAGGCCACCATCTTGGATTTTACACGATAGAACACATAGCGGGAAATATGTGTTTCTCCCCCTGAAATTTGATTAGGTAAAGTTTACTGATAGGCAGTGTTGTAGTCGAGGCCGCACCTTCCGAGACCTGAGCCAAGGCCACCTCCTTCCGAGGCCGAGGGCGAGGCATCAGCCCCAAAGCCGAGGCCGCACCCTCCGAGGCCGAAGCTGGGTTACTTTCTATATCAAGAAAAAATATCAGAGCATACTTTCACTCCCTCCAACATAGTATTGTCGCTGGTGCTCAGGACACGGACTCCTTGCATACAGGTGTTGAGGCAAATGGGATAAGATTCAGGTGAGTGGATCTAGGGAAGAGCAAATAGTAAATGACGATTAACATGCATAATCTAGTTTATTCAAATGTTAGGGGGTGGGCCCTTCTTACAAGTTATACCTACCAGTAGTTTGTATTGTATATTGAAGTGAGATAAACGGCAGTAGACCCCGGTGGTAGCCTTACTTTGCCTGCACAGTGCACACATACTGACATACCTTACACATCGTGCACTCATTTCAAGGCACATATTTATATTCATGTGTCCGGGAATATCATGGTTTTGGGTGTCTATGCGGCGGTAAGTGGCTGCTGCTGCATGACTGCTGCCCTCTATTTGGCAGGCTATATGCGAAAATTTCCAACCACAGCAGTAATTTCAATCGAGGGCATCAAACAGAGGTTGACATTTGCGTACTCGTGCGTATGGGCTCAAGTTGGTCCTGAATAACCTGATAACATGAAGGTCATTCCAACGTCAGTCACGATCCAATTTGCACTGTCTGACTTTTCTGGGGCGATGGTATTCCGTGTCTGAATGGCTGACTGACTGTATGCATCTTAAAACTGAGTGCGCTGCACTGTACTCTGACAGCTAATCTTCCCTCTCAGTTGCCGCATCGATCGATATTTCTTTTTCATTAAAGATTATTCAAGGCAATCTAAGCATGACACGTGGCAAGTTTCAGTCATTCTTCGCGATAATTTAAGTGAATTGAAAAACTGCCCGGCCTCGGACCGAGGCCGCACCCTCCGGGGCTGAGGCCACCCAAATCCGGCCTCGAGGCCGAGGCCGGCCTCGAATACTCCAACACTGCTGATAGAACCTGAATTGTCGGATAGACAACATTTTTATCTACCAAAAAACGCGAGAGTAAGGGTAGCTCACCCATTTATTTTCGAGCAATTCGAAAATAACGCATTACTCTGTTCGCCGTAGCCATGGGACTGCCGTAGGCCTATTGAATTAATGACATGTCGGTACGGTAGGCATATAGATTACTGAAGTGTGACGTCACGATCAGCTGTTGTGGTCCAGATTTTTTCGCACAATCGGTACACGTGTTGTTACTTACAGTATCTTAATCACACGTTGTCGTACCGAAAAAGTGTCGGGAATATTCAGCATTTTGTCTTCGTAACAACTTTCTAAGCCTCCAGAGAGCCAGTTCATTCATGAATCCTGGAGAAAGGAGCATATATATATGTTGGATATACGTCTGGTTGAAACTCAGCGTCTAATATTCTAGTGAAAAGTTCTATCGTGAGCAAATGTCGAGATTTACGATACCGTTTCCAACACATCGACACAGTGTTTTCAGCGAATTTATTTATGCATGTGTGAACTCTTACTCGTAATACCCCGGGGAATGGGAGAGATATTGTATATATATATATATACACTGCAGGCTTCCAAGTCGGACGATGTTGTTTGCCTTCTAGGATATTCCAACGCAACGAAGAACAAACGAGATAGTCGGGAAACATGGACTGGGGAGGAGAAATGAACGAGGAGACAAGTTGATTGAGTTAGGCCGGAAAAACAACTGCTTCATCTCAAACACATGGTTCAAGCATCGTCCTCGGCAACTTTATAACTGGACGAATTTTGGCTACACCTATCGTCATCAAATTGATTTCATCCTAGTGAAACGAAGATTTCGCAACACGGTCAAGAACGTGAGACCCTACCCAGGTGCAGATATCTACTCTGACCAAAAGTTGCTGCTCATGAGGATGGTCGTGAAGTTTAAAATACAGAGAAAAGGATCCACATCTGAAGGAACGTTTAATCTGGATGTGCCATCAGAGAGGAACATGAAGGAAAGATACAATGTTGAAATCGGTAACATCTTCGGACAGCTACATATTGAGGTTTGTATGCAACAGCAGGAAGAGGAACAACAACAACAAAAAGTGAACACCAAATGGGAAGGTTTCAAGGATCGGATCAAATCAACATTAAAACGGATACTACGGAAGAAAGAGGAGCGGAAGGAACCGGGATGGATGAACGATGACATACTCAGCATGATGGAAGAGAGGAGGAATCGAATAACAGACGATACAGACAAACATAGACCATAGACCTCATATCCTTGCCAACAAGCTAATGGAAATGGGTGTGCAATATGATTTTATAAATTGGATTTTGAACTATCTCACAAACCGTTCACAATATGTTTTCATAAGGTCGTCGGGTTGTAGATCCGACGTCATCTGCTCTAATACAGGAGCCCCCCAGGGAACCGTACTAGCGCCATTCCTCTTCACTCTTTACACAGCAGATGCTAGATCAACTAAAGATAGTTGTTCTCTTGTAAAATTTGCTGATGACACTGCCCTGGTGGGTTTAATATCTAAACATGACGACTCGGAGTATATCGAGCAGAT
>JAUOBX010497404.1:0-10181 GCA_032360705.1 Eupentacta quinquesemita
GGAATGGTGGAAAGAACCAGGAACGGGGTGTCATTATGTTCACCAGGGAAATTTCACCAAGCTTTTTTTAGAGTGTACTACTACTACTACTACTTCTACTACTACTACTACTTCTTAAACAGCAGGAATAGCATATTGGACTGAAGTAAAGCTAATGGAGCTTGATAGAAGGACCCGTAAACTGTTGGGCATCCACGGTGGATTATACATCCTCAAACAGAAGCCATCACTCGTATCTTCCACGAATGACAGGTGCATGGACTATCGGGGGCTCCGGCACCAAGTGGATATGTAGGGCTCCATGAATATATCGGCCAGAAAACTACAGTTGACACGTCTCGCTATCTGAGTAGGGATGTCAATTCAGAGCCCCTGAACTATCTCCCGAATGTAGGTATTATAAATTGTTAAACGATCAGCCACAAGGCAGGAGGCTCAATGTTTGAAGATATGTGCCTATGAACATAAAGTAAGATAGATGCAGAGAGGAAGTGTCAGTCTATTGGATCCATAAAGTAACTAAAAACCATTTTGACAACTTGATACATCCAATCATCGTTAATTTTTAGATGTTCGCCTATCATAAGTTTCTTCCAGTGATAAGGTTTTTTGTAGTAGAATTCATCGAGCTGTAGGTTAACGATATCTCTGCTCAACTCACACACAGCTGTATCCTCCTTAAAATGCATGTTATTCTGTGAATAGTTGGAATACACGATTCTGATAGCGTATGCCTATAATGGTTCTTCACTCCTGGTTCAGTTAGTAGGTCAATTCGGTCATATTGGTGTCGTATTCAAGTGGAAAACAAATAATATCGTTCTCCTCCAAATCATTCCGCTCGATTTCCTACCAATCCTTCAGGTCAACTCCAGCATTTGGAAAGGGACACCTGACGCAAAGCACACAGTCGAATCTTACCCGGTCACTCGATATATTATTTTGAATTAAGCAATCAATTATTCATATAGATTATCTGAGCCGACTGTCGCCCTAATATTAGTTTTTTCCGCTGTTAGGTAAAAACCCGCATCTGAACTACTGAACTGCAGGTCAATTCATCACTTAAATATTGATTTCACTAAGTGCCTACATATGTTATACTATTATTCATGCAGCAATGAATGCGAAACACCAACAATATTTCATTTATATTCATATATTCAGATGTATTGTTTTCCATCCACTGGTGACGCTGGGCAGGCAAAACGACGACAACCTCTTGGATGGTTTTTCAGTCTCGCCCCACCTTTCCGCATAACAGGCAGAATATTTATAACTGAGAGTTAATACTGCTTCCAGAACCGCCACCCGAGTGAAATGATCCACGTTCTGACACGTGGAAGCCGTAAAGTGTCGTAAAGATCGTTATTCGAACCCAACCATGTTGCGAGGTAGTTGGGTACTTTGTCGGAGAAGAGTGTCTCACTTAATCGTCATAATCGTCTTCATGAAGACTGTAGACGCGTGGGACTTGTGGTGAAATTATAATTCCCCTTTGGCAACGAAACCTTTCGTCCATTGAACTACAGTAAGAATCAGATATGTGGTACCCCTTGGATTCGGAAGTGATAGTTTCTGGGATATAAAAGTAAATAATATAACAATGAACAAACGTGATTACAAAATGAATACTGATTGATTGTTATACTAACACAATACTATTAAACTAGCAAATTGAAGTTCAAGGCTGCTTGGAAATGTTCTGGAAGGTTATACAGCTTATACGTTGGGGGAATCAAGCTATCAATGTTTGCAGATATACAAACTAGGAACATTCTACTGACCCTCGGGGAACCAGGCAGTTCCATTGTGGCAGCTGTCACACATGGCCAAGGACGACAAGGGCGAGAAGGCAGATCGATGGAATATCAAGGGCGAATAAAATAATCAATCGAGATAATCAATTGTTCTTCTGACAATTATGAAACTGAACTTTGAGAGGTGAAGTACTTTCAGGGTGAAATAACATAAAAAACACTTCGTTTGGTAACCCTAACTGTCATTATAATCATGAATAATACATCAATCAACATAAATTGACTAAGAAAAATAACACCACTTCTAAAGAGACGAAAATAACTATCGAGACTGACCACCAACGTTTCACTAATCGAGAATGAATCGTACCTTAATATGTGGATCGACTACTGAACAATGTTGGTTATCTTTTTGCGCTTATTTTTACTAATTTCAGTAATAATGTACAAATTGAATACGTTACATACTATAGGAAAAGTGGAATTCTCAGAAAAGATGTCCCTCCACCCCCACGTTCCGAAAGTCAACATAAACTTTTCTAAATAATGTCATAGGAAATATCGACCTAATGAGGTCGATAGCATGAACCGGTGGACGCACACTGTGGTGAAAGAGCTGGACAGCGGTACCACTGTGCTCCGTTACGTACTAACGTCCCTGTTATGATACTTTATATAAACTTGGTTATAATACGGAGCAAAGGGAAATGTGAGAAAGATTACCAACATACAATGTTGCATCTCGTATTTCCAAATATCTATATGATTGTGCAAGATGTAACGTCAATCTGACGAATCAGTAATCACATAAACGGTTTGAGCACTGACAGCATAGAAAACTGTCCGCTATAGTAATTCTTTGGAGAAGGGAAATCAAACAAAATCCGGAGGGCAGGATGAGTGATTCATTCCTTCGTCCTATTTAACACGAGAGATGAATAGATACGATACGAACTGATGATAAATGCATCGGAACAGTTATTCGATGGATACATATGTAACAATCAATACCGATGGGGCTTACGCCCCGTTTGAGAATGGTTTCCATCCTATTTGCGAAATTCATTATCAATTACCTTTGCATCAACTTTCTGTCTGGAGTCGCGGAGAGTTAAAAAACTCTGAAGACCTCATAGATTGTAAATAATCAAATTAGCATTTCAGAATACACACTCAATGGGATATTGAGGCAATACATCATAGGTTGTTAGAAGGAGTTAGAAACCATTCTCCATAAACTATCAGGGATTGCTCTGTTTCAGTCATCAGTCACCTCTCACTGTCGTGAATGAGCTCTGGGCATTTCATTTGCAAAACCTGAACCGAGTAACACCAGATACTCTTATTATTCAAACAAATTCAATTCTGCGCGTAATCTAGATTGATCCGTCATGCGCAGTTGAATATTTTTTCTATAACTAGCATGTGTGTGTTTGTTCTAAACAGTTTCTGTACATTCGCCTTCTTCAATCCAAGGGAACCCAAATCGATCATTCAGGCTTAACGACAATCACGTTCGGCTGTCGGCGTGGGTGTTGTACGTCTTTAGCAAAGTGATAGATGTGTTCTGCAAAATGTTTGGGGAACAGATAACTTGATAACCTGTATTGCTCTCGATTATCAATCACAATTTTAATATAGCGAACATCCGAAATAATTTCAAGCCGAGACCGTCGTATGGCATATAGATCGAACAGTCAGTTGAGGTTGCGGTAGGTTTTTAATAGAAGCAGTGTGATAACTAGTTGGCACTATATATGTTGAATAGGCTGAATTTTACGGGGGTACATTACACATACCTGAAGGCTCAATTATCTCGATTATTAACATAACTATTGGGTGTGACTATCAATAGCAATTCAATAGAAGCCTGATCATGATTCACTGATCTTATAACAAAAACAATCGATACGGAGAGTCAGAAAAAGTTCGTACATGGTGTAGTACGACATATATGCCTACCTACTTTCTGGTAGAATGTCGGTGGCCTGTTCATAAAGTTCTCTTGAAAAGAATCTGTTTTTTATTGAAATGAATATCCCCATAGGTTTTTTCCTCAACCATCAACATAACCATTGAACTATTCAACGCAACGAACATTCACATCAAAATAATAGCCAATTCGTGGTAACCCTAACCCTAAGAACACTGACTCTGACTTTCCTTATAACAATGGTCGATGGGAATAGCCGAACAGATACTCAATTTTGAGTTTATTGTACACTTTTTGGCTACAGTGATTACCTTTTGGTAGCTGGTTTGTTCTCTTGGTAGGACTATTTTACATTCCAATCGCTGGTACACAGTTCACGCCCTTGAACATTACTTCGAGGAATGGTATTATATGATAGCTATAGGCTACCTCAGATGATAGCCGTTTATGGATATTTTGTCCCCCGCTATTTAGATGGTGTGTACGTAGGGCTGGATATAGATACGGTTATTCACTACGACATGAAACCCAGTGAGGTATTCCTAATTCCATCTGGCTCTTACTAACCAATGGACAATAACAGCATATTGTCTACGTATTGCATGCACGGTTAACAATTCGTGAAATATTACACAGGAGATGTTTACTACTCAGGCCGCAGGTATATAAACAAGTTCGTAGTCGCATGGTCTGTATACAGTTGGGTCAATGACCATCATTCTTAAATCATAATAGTGAAACCTCTCATCGTCCACGATTCATGAGTTGGCACCGATCCTGCATCATAATTGCACAAAACCCGCGGAAAGTTTCGCCCTCGGGCACGTGCACTCCCAAGATGCGTTATTATCCGCTAATGAGAAAATATTGGTACTTCTATAAAGGTCCTCCTGGGTCCAGTGCTATTCATACCCCGCAATCATCGTCCTCCTAATCCGAGAATAATTAAGCTTTTCTGTCAATTACTCTCTCGGAACAAACCCCTCGGTACCGGCTACCAAAATTTAATTTAATTTACGAAATGCGTAAATGAAATTATCATAGACTGCCTAACTGCCTAAACAGCATTCGCGCGCATCGAGTGGGTTCACTAGAGTGTATTGGTATCCCTCTAATGATTATCGTATGCGCAAACAGCAAAAGAAAGGTTTTCAGGACGCAAAGGCAGGGGACAGTCTAAAAACAATATATCTGGACAATAATAATCAACCCGACTTATGAAGGTTAAACTGGGGGATATTCAGGCGACAATAGCGCACATTTTCCTCATCTTACTAAGGAGGGTTGGATTGAACGACGCATATGCGGAGAAGGTCTGGAAGATGTAACGTAGGAATTATATGGCAAAATAACTCAAAGTCACTGAGAAGAAACTGTTTGTTTAAATTTCACAAATTATGAGGTAAATTCATCGAGACAGGGTTAGTAGGTAAGTAAGTAAATAAGTAAAACTTTATTGCTCCAGTAAAGGAAATTAAGCACATAAGTTCAGAATAGTACAAAAATATATCAAAATATAAATATATCAGTGTATATACAATTAGATAGGAATAAGAATGGTAAACAGTTAAGACAGATGAAACACCATGAAAGATAGACTAGCGACTCAAGTGGCCATTGACAAGTTTTATTGCACGGGGAATGGAAGAAATGCGATAACGATTTGTTCTCGAGTACGGTTGCCTCAGTCTACCAATGCCTCTGTTCATCACGCTTTCATGGAGGTGACATTAGAGGGGGTGTGAGCAGTCGTTCTAAGCTGACTCTAATTTGGTTCGCAGTAAAGATTGGTACACTGAGTCAACTGTACACTGTTGAACTCAGATGACTCTACCAGCTCACCTTATTATATGATCGACACGGTCCTTTTCAGTTTTAGTGACATTACCACCCCATCATATAAGACAATATCCCCAAACTCCGCAAATAGTGGAACTATAAAACATCTGCATGATATCTGTACGAACATTGAATATTGCCAATTTCTTCAGACAATATGACCTAGTATTCAACTTCTTCACCAGAGCATCCACGTGATCGACCCATGTTAGGGAATTGTTTAGGTTAACCCCCTGATACTTATAGGAACTAACCCTTTCAACGGCTTCACACGTAATAGTGACTAGTGCGGTTCCAACAGTATATTGCGACGGAAGTCTATTATCATCTCCTTCGTTCCAGATATATTTAACGGTAAAATTGAATTTGACATTGGAAAAAAGATGTCGGCACTAGATCCGTCAGACGTGGTGCTTTCTCACGAAGGTCACTGCTCAACTGCCTGGGCCTACGACAGTGCGTCGGATGATGAAAGTGGAACTACGCATGCTAGCCGTTGCATATGTAGCTTCAGTAATTGAGCCCAAAACCTCTCATCGGAGAATGATTATGGACATGTTTTAAATTCGTTTTCACGATACATATAATATGCTAATGCTACATCTCCTCTCATCTACCGTCACTGTCCAGATGGTATCCGATTCACTATTGGGCCAGATGTCCAAACGTGGTTAATTGTGCCGCATAATGTTAACACACATATATATATGCACTCTGAGAAGTGTTACCCCAACCCCAAGTCCCCAATATCATCAGTTTGTACTTCTGGCTGAATTGTTATTTCATTTGAAAGATGGCAATGGTTGGAGGATTCAACGCTTCACAATATCGCAAAATGAATGATTGGCAGTTTTCTAGTATGAAGTAACCAATAACTAAAGGTTAAATGTTACTATAACGTAACATTCTAGGTGTGAAGTTCATTTCTTTGGGAACTGGTGAAATGTTTAGAACCCATCAAAGAGTATTCCATGTCGTTTTTTGACGAAGCGTTATGCTGTGTTTTGACATTAGCTTTAGGTTGGTTAGGACTCCAAAATATTATTCGAAACAATGAAGTTAGTGGAATAATTTCAGCGACAACGTAATGGAAGTTACAATGTCAAGGAAATTGAAGCGACCAAAGCTAAACAAAGTAAATCATTTGGATCGTTTAGGTTATAGGTTATACAAAAATAGAACAAATATTGCAAGACTGACAGAATTCAATGTGACATTTCGGCATGGCGCCTGTACGTAAAATAGAATTCGCCATGAAGTCACAGTGTAGCCATGTGCACTCCACTAGTTCCACTCACAGTCTCTCTCCGAATATATATATATATTCATTATACCAACTGCAGGCTCTTCATTGGGACCATGAACTTCCCAATACTTTGATTTATATACGTGGCATACCATAATTGAACACCATATGTTCACTCGAACTTGTGTGCTATTGATAGCTGTGAAATATTGACTCAGTGATGGTTACGGTATTCACACTCTTCACCCCGATGAAATTGTGAGAAATTCCACGCATTTCATGGCCCCACTGTTATGCTCATGTGGGGCACAATACACAGCATGTCCCATCCTCGAAAATGGAATAACATTCTTCATAATAGGGTCCTCCATGTGTGAATTACATCCCGAATTACATCTGGCTTCGGCGATCGTTCTTTCCCTGCCTTTGCTAGCAAGGCATATAACGATCTGCCGCGTAACACACGTCAGTCTCCGTCTGTTGACACTTTCAAAGCCCGTTTGAAGACTTATCTATTTGACCGTATGTAATTGTATTGTATTATTTCTGTAAAGCGCTTTGAGCCATCTCGGGTGAGGCGCTATATAAATATTTTCAATGTATGTATGTATGTATCTCATGGCGCTTCACAATTACTCGCACATTTCAGGGCACAGGTAACGCTTTCTGTATCCGTCACCACAAATTGTTATGCCACTGAGCCACATACAAAGCAACGCTACATTGTACCTATACTTTTTGAGTACCGAAATGCATCTTACTGGAGTGTGGCAATCGGTGCACTTGTGGTTCGTTATGTATCCAACAATCCATCATCAGTAAATAGTAAGTAAATAGCAACGGTGTATCTCTGTTGTGTTGAACGACTGCTTCATGATCATTGTCGGGAAACACACTGAAGATGTTCGAAAAACTGTCCCTGAAGCGTTTACTCATTGCCGCATAGACAAACGAGTTAATTGCTGAATTACTATAAAGGAACATAAGAGCTATTGCATTCCACAGATCGAGTAAAGGTTGGGTAAATAGCAAATCCACGAAGGAGCGGACACTTAGCGGTAACTAGCAAACTACAAACAACAAACAATGTCAGTTTCCTTACTGCTTTACTGATGACGAGCGTTTGCTTGAAGTTGCGATTACCACTGACGTTATCACGTTCCTCGTGTGCTGTGGAGATTGTAGTAGGCTGTGTCGTGGCTGAATTCAGCTATGATGTTTGGTTCAGTACCCATCAACTCTCTAGTTACTCTACGTAATTCGCGTTCACACTCTCCCACACATTCTTGGTGAACATTCTGCGATTTGTAACTGTCTGTCGTGTCGTTGACTGGGTTTAACTGCAGTATCGTTCGTTCACCATTGTGTATCTGGTTGAGATCATGCAGAGAGTGTAGAAAGAAATTGGAATGAGCTTGCAGCTATTGAACAGCTTCGTTTGTTCAGATCATGTGGTCATTCTGTTCTGTGCACCAACTCCTCCTTATCTTGTATGCTAAGAATTAATGTAGTGACACTTCGCACGGGTAAATTTCGTTCATATTCGTTGAAATACTGTCCATGGTGGTATGGTTGTGCACCGTCTTTTATCTCGGTGAACGTGAGTATCACTTGGCGTCTCTGAGCAATAGTATTTATTTGACTACGAATTTTACGACTCCACTTTAGGTGGGCTCTTAGTTTGATCCTGAGAAGGATGTTGACAAGTATAATAGCACTCAATGAGATCACAAAATGGAACGTCATCTGGAAAATTGTGACAGTCAATAATATCCGATCGAATAATAGTGACGTCATGTTCAGTACAACAACGAACAGACAGCAGTAGAGTAACGCGAATACCCCAGATCTGAGCATTATTGCCTGGTTTGCTCCTCTCGTTCTCCTAGCCTGGTATTTTAGTGCATCAGCCACCAGTTGATATCTGTCCATACTCATTACATTTATGACCAACATAGACATGAATGCTGGTACGATAATAACCCAAATCTCCATCAGATCGCCATAAACTGGTAGACCCAAGTTACCTAGAAGGTATTGAAATCCTTGGAGAGGTAGAATGATCAGGCAGACTAGTAAATCCTCAGCAGAAATTGTGTAAAATATAAACATTGAATGGAACTCCTTGAACCCTTCCACTCTGGAAATACTCCAATATAATTAAACTGTTACCAACAACTGCAATGACTGACAGAATCAAGTACACAAAAAATACACATATTCTCTCGAGGTTTCCAGGAAGAGATTCAGGGTCACTGGTGGTCGTCACTATCTCTGTCGAAGCAAGGTGAGAGGTCGGCGATCACTCCATTGTCTTCCAGATTAGTAAAGCAAGTAATTCCTAAGGCGGTGTGGGCTTCGCGACTGTCAATGTGACGAATTTGCAGCAATTGTGTGATATGTCATACAGAACGTAGATATTTTCAAATATAACGAAAATTACATTGTCCATCCAATAATCGTAGACACTAATATCGGTACTTAGTCAGTCAATTGAGAAACCATCACCACTACTGCTCTCATATCTTTTTATATCAAAAGGCAACAAACACTAAGTGCTTTGCTTTATCGATGTATTCGACAATCTTATAACCTCAAGAAAAGTAAGTGGTTGACATTCGAGTTACCATTGAGTGCAATTAATATATCAGCCCAAATATGTTCCATTTGATGATATTGAGTCGGTAGTTCCATGTTCAAAGCTAAGGCTGTTTTGTTCTGTTTGATTAGAGGATGTGCGGGAGAATGAAATATATTTTCAATTCATCGTTCACTCTTGAACGATTTAAGAGTGTGTTGCTTCCGGGCATTAAAACATATAGATTCCCAGGGTGGTTTTGGAGAACTGTCGTGTTCCCCTAACCTCTTAGAATGAATGACGGATGTTATAGCTGTGCTAACAACGAGAGTGCCAATGGCACAGTGGCTCATCTGGTACGTGTCACTTTGTTTCGCCAGAACACTCTGATGAGGAGTGAATGGTTTAGCTAGCATTGATGTCATAATGGCATTTCGGACATTGTACCAAAAATCGTGAACGCCCCAAAGGTACAGTTATTAGAGCATAATTATGTCCGTGATTTCAAATGAAGGGCCCTGGGTCCCACACTGGGCCAGCCCCCTCCTCAATGGCCCACAACCCAAGGACCATTGCAAGTAACGCTGAAGAAAATCAATGGAAGCTTGTGAAAGGAGATGCATTTCATATAATGGGCTACAAATGGCACACCAGATGACCTCGGACCTAAAATTCGTCAGCACCCTAGATGACCCATCACTTGTTCATCATCGTGACCACGTTACATCATCATCCATCAAAGGGTGTGGGAGGAGTAGCAATTTGAAGTAAATTGTGAACAGAGAGATAGATAGATAAATAGATAGATAGATAGATAGATATACA
>JAUOBX010497515.1:0-16368 GCA_032360705.1 Eupentacta quinquesemita
TGCACCTTGATTTGCGCACTTGTCCTATACCTAGCAACACTAAATCGTAGCCTAAGCTGCTATCCTAACTATGAAAACCGGCAAATTGCTTAGAGAGTTAGGGATCGTTTTAATACTTGTCTGATGGGAAATGTGCACTTTCTATGTAACAAATAATATTTCAACAAACCTGTCATACAACTTCGTCCAGAAATCATTACAATCTATTTTTGGGTCCAATCTACTGGCGAGTGTGCAAATCAATGGGGATGACACAAAGAATGACTAATTTTTTTCTTTGATTCACAACTCCCAAATTTCCCATACAGTATGCCTTAGTTATGTCATTTGGAAGAGCTCGATGAGGTGATTCTCATGGTGATCTTATTTGGAGGATTCAAACCACAATGAGGGAGTTATTGTGGTTTGAATGCGTGATGCGCAAATCAATGGACCACCCTGCTACATAGTGATGTTGAATATGGAAGAGACAAAACTGGACATGTGTATGCACATGTTTTTCTTCTCTTGTGCATAGATTGGCCTTTCCTTCGGAATCAGCTAGGTAGTACGTTGGTAGTTGTGGATTTTAGTTGCTGAGAGTCGTTCTCAGAGACATCACATTGGGATGATAGGAGAGAGACTAAACAAGACTGGATCAAAGAATACAAGTTTAAATTGCATCAATCCAACCTCAAAACACCTTCATTAAACAACAATTAATCTGAGAAGGTTTTTAAACATTCAATATGTGGAATATCTCTTAGAAATTACTCAGAATACTCAACATGATAGACACTTTGTATGGCTAATTGAGAGGACGATGGGGTGGCCAACCTAGTATTTGTGTAATCGCCGGATACTCAACGGGTTATAGGGGGTGGTGCAGGGTTTGTTATGGGGAAAGTATTAGAGTTCACAGATTCACAACCCCATCATGTTCTGTTGGAACATAGGGATGCCACGAAGAAAAGGGCTAAATTACATCACTGAATCATGTATGCACATGCCTTCCGAGCATAGGGTCGCTCTTCCCCATATCACATTGTTGAAAAAAATCTCCACAATCAAGATTGCCATAGTGTTAGGAAATAGGCTACATGCATCAGGACCTGTTGGAATACACTTTGGAACGACAATCTGAACTCGGGCAACCATACTTTGGTCACAACCAAATTCGACCCCCAGCAACTGCTACTTCTGTCAGTTGGCAAGAATGAATGCAAATTTAGCAAAATTGGCAAAATTATGGGGGTCATTCCAATTTCCTCAAAGGGTATTGTGCAATAGCAATTTCTTTACATACATTGTCTTGAAGGTGAGGGAAGAGTTTATTGGAGCTGCGTGAGACCTGCAATGTTGTATGGGAGAGAGACCTGGTGTCTGAGAGAAAGGGAGATGGCAATACTGAGAAAGACGAAGAGAGTGATGGTTAGAGCGATGTGCATGGTGTACCCCAGGCAGAGAGAGAGCTGAGGATATGTGGGGTATGCTTGGTCTGGAGGAGAAGTCTGTTGACCAGTTGGCAAGGCCAAATGGAGTGAGATGGTATGTATGGTCATGTGTTGAGGAACACATGACCATAGAGCTTCGAGTGGCTGGAGCAGGAATGTGGGGATGTCCCAAGATGACATGGGAGAGGCAGGAAGAGGAGGAGACACCCGAGAGGTTGCATCATTGGAGGAGGATGCCATAAATCGACTGAGATGGCGAGAGGGTGTGAAGGAGGAGGCATTGTCTCACAAGGTCCAGTACAAACAGGAGGTATTAACACAACCGAACTGAATTCGTCCATGCTATCATCTCTTATGGCACCTGTGTGGGGTGTTTGTATGGTTTCAGGCAGAGTCAACAAGCCAGTTTCTTTCCGCTAAAAGCGCTGAAAGGTGTCACAGGTTAACAACATACCAAATCTACTCTAATAAACGCTCCATAACAAGCATGCTATTTTTGGGAGGGGGTGTTCATGATATTGGCAGAGATGTACAACAATGTCAACAATTGATATTGCATGCTGGGGAATGTTTTGTATTGCGCAATCACCATGGCACAAACTCCAGAAGCCTGTTATAAACCCCTTAACAGAAAATTGTATGAGCGTAGAGTTTGAACCGTTATTGTTTGAACCGGGTATGTCATGTCGATCCTTGTGATGTCCTATTACAATTTTCACCAACTTTTTCCTTTTGTTTGTTCTACCCTCAGACCTGTATAACAGCCCTAGAGCAGACCTGGCACTCTGAGCACTTCTTCTGCGCCCAGTGCGGCAAGAACTTTGGCAAGGACGGGTTCCACGAGAAGAATGGCAAGGCCTACTGCCCCGAGGACTACTTTGACCTGTTTGCCCCCAAGTGTGGCGGCTGCCACCGGGCCATCATGGACAACTACATCACTGCCCTCAACGTCCAGTGGCACCCAGACTGCTTTGTATGTGGGGTACGTAGTCTAAAGCATTCTCTACCCTAAGGCTCTTGTTCTATTTCATTTGCAACTCTCACTGACGCGCTCACACACTCTGGAAGGCACCTTGCACCATAAACCGGCCGCTTCTAGCCACATCGCCTCCTCGGAGCGAGTAACCAGGCCTGAGTCTGATCCATCTCTCTCAGACTGCTTAATATGTGGGGCATGTACTCTGCAGCATACTGTAATAGCTACAGCGGTTTTGTTCTATTTCGTTTGCCACTCTCATTCGCTTACTCATGGGTTCCTAGAAGGAACCTTAAGCTAGCGGCATACACCCGCTGTCTTCAATCTCCCGGCCTCCTCCGAGCAATCAACCAGGAATGAGCCTGACCTCCCCCCGCCCCCACCTCTCGTCAACTCCCTGAGGTACCCCCACAGCGGCTCCAATCAAGAGCCCCTCGGCCGCCACGGCAGGTGACTCCAACCCACCGGCTGGGGCTTGTGCTGACAGGATGCGATAAACAGAATTGCCCGCCGGGAGGTGCACCGTACGTCCAAATAAGCGCAGTTGACGATCTAAATCTGGCAACTCACCCTCACCATCCCTGTATCCTCAAATATTCTGACATTGGTCACACATTAGGCACATATGGATGTTGCATGGTATAATCAATTCAAAACAGCAAAAGCTGTTTTCCGACCCACAACACAAACTAATTATTTTGATAACAAGAACTTGAAATTACCCGAATGGCCGTTTCCCCGCCCTTCAGCAATGTAATAGGGACGGGGTCAATGTGAAGAATGGCAAGGCCTTCTGCCCCGAGGACTACTTTGATCTGATGCACATTGCCTGTGTTCGTGTTCAAATTATCACCATAACTGCAAACTGGCATGCCTTGCTGGACATTCAAAACAATAATTCATTCTCCAAACCCATTTAAATATTGATCATTCTTCCTCTTCCAAACTAAATCTCTATCTTTCTTCTCTCTTTCCCCTTCCAGGAGTGCCGTATGCCGTTCAATGGAGGCAGCTTCTTCGACCACGACAGCATCCCGTACTGCGAGATCCACTACCACGCGGTCCGCGGCTCGCTCTGCGCCGGCTGCAACAAGCCCATCACCGGCCGGTGCATCACCGCGATGCAGAAGAAGTTCCACCCGGAGCACTTTGTCTGTTCCTACTGCATGAAGCAGCTCAACAAGGGCACCTTCAAGGAACAGAATGACAAGCCCTACTGCCACGGATGCTTCGAGAAGCTCTTCAGCTAGATTCAGTTTCAACGAAAAAATAGTTGGTTGAGGAAATAAGTTCAAATTACTCCTTCATCTCCCTTCCCTCTCTTGTTTTCAATGTAAGAGTTATTTAGGTCGTAAGGAGGACTTTTCCTCACCAATTCGCTTTGCCTGAAGTCCCAGTATTCCTCACATCATACGGAGGAGATTGGCAATTGCCCTCATAGCTTTGTAGCTCTTTGGCTAGATTCACTTTTGAAACAAAAACATTGGGTTGCGGAAATGACTTCCTTTTTGTCGATGCGGGAGTTATTTGTGAGGACTGTACTTGTTTCGCTGAAAAATATGCTGAGAATCATGATATTTATTACAATATGAAGTAATTATCCTCATAGCTGTAGTCAGATCTTCGGGGTCACTATTCGTCTGTTGGATGGGAATCAGCCCTCCTTGTAGGAAGTTGGAATTGGTAACAGTACACCCCACCCAGGAAATCATCTGGGCATCGTTGTGCATCAACTTCAGTGCTCATCCACCAATACCACCGGTTGGTCAGGGTTCCTTGAAGAGCAATCAGTGGTTTCCTGAACCCGTTTCATTCAAATTAGAATCCTGGCATGCACCACAGGGATGTAGTTCCTCCGGTCAATACCTCAGATAGGGTATATTAATTGGGGTGCAAAACTCCAAATAATCCATATTCAATAACTGTTATGATTGAGTATACTAGTTTTTAATTACATGGGATATTAGTGTGAGAAAATTATGTGGAGGTACTTGTCCACCCCGAACCCGAACCTTTCATCTTTTTCTCTCTTTCCCCTCCCCAACTCCATTCCCTCTGTTTGTTGAACTGTGTCTGGCTTTTATTCATCAGTTACTATCTCCTCCATGTAAAGGATGACTGTCAGTGTATCTACTAAAGATTAGGGGGGGATGATATTTTCTGCAAAATCTTGGGCTATTATTATAAATTGATTATTCAGTTGGTATCGAGAGTTGTCGTCTTACCTGGGCATTAAGAAGTACTTGCATGAAATATAGACCTTTGTTTGCGTATAGAATTTGCAAAGAGAAAATTGTTTGGACAATTCACAGTGCTTCTTGGCATTACAGAAATTTTAGCATAAGTGCAAATAATAAAACATTGATTTGCAATTTTATTTCGGACTTAAAGTATTAACAATCTTAGGTCATGCAGGAATTAAACCTGTAATAGTAGATTTGAAGCATTTTTGTGTAATAAAGGTAAATTGCTATGAGATTCACTGAAAAATGCTATTGTTGGAAAGGGAGCATCACTCTCCAACTTTTCACTGCCCCTTTTCATTTTGCCATCTTCATTGGCTATCAACTTTATTGAGACCTATATTTTGGTAGCACGAATACTGGAATATTTTTGCGGACACAGGGAACCAGCTTGTTTCATTTGCCACTTCCAAAATGTTTCGTCATACAGGGTGTATAACTGCAAAAGTCACATGCACTCTATTTATTTAACATTTGGAACAATTTCTATGCTATGCTAGCTAGGTAATATTTCGGTGCTCATGAAGCATTCCACTTTCCATGTATGCTTCCACAAGCCTATCAATTGGCTTCTCATGTTGCCCAAGTAAAGGAACAAAATCTGAGTGTTTCTCAATCAGAATAACATTGGAACTTCAATGCTTGATATATATATATGGATATATAACAGAGTATAGGAAAGTATATAGTGGCAATAGCGCTTTGCATCCACACCTATCACCATGTTGCATGTAATCATGCTCTGAAAAAGCAACGAGGGTATGGTCGTATCAGTATACTCAGAAAATATGGACATTTCCTATAGCTCTTCGTTTAAAGATTTGCTATCGAACTTTATCATTTCACAGCATGTAAACATGGTTCTAATTTTAGGTTCAAGATGAGGAAAGGGGAGAGTTGAAAATGAAAATTCTAAGCATCTCTAAATTTCTGTGTAATTTCTCACAACTCCAAATATCAGCTAATAGCATCAAAGACTCTATCTTAAGCAAGCCTCTGTCTAATATATTTGTACTGCATTGCTCAGCGCATTGAACCTTGAGATATTGCACTGTATAAGCACTGGTGTATTAATGGTAATATCCTAATCATCCTAATCTGTTCTGTTCCTCTTCTGTTACCCTTTGCCTGTCTTCTAGCTATTCACAAATGTCCATCTTCTGTCTTCTTCTTTTTGTTTCGATCTTTTTTTCTAAATTGAAATTTGGACTTTCATGATTTGGTTAATATGTAACTTTTGAGTTTGTGCCTTTGTTCTGTACAGCAAGGAGAACAACTTTATTATCCTATTTTATGGAAGTTCTGCTGCAAATATTCATAATTTTGAAAAATTATTGTTGTGCTAATTACTACTGCTACATTATAGTATATAAGTTCTCTTTATACCAGCCTTAATGTTTTTGCATATTTTTTCCTCCATTTCTGTAAAATATTATCATTCTCGTTCTTCCTTTCAATAGGATTTTGTTCGGTAGAAAGATTATTGGGAACTGTGTCTTCATTGACTTTCATAACTAAATAACTAAGATGCATGCTACATGGTGTTAATTAATTATAGGCAAAATAAGTTGCACTAAGAGAATAATTGTTTCATATTAGGTATAGCTTTCCTGATAGAATGTTCTGGCACCATTGGTGGCATAATGGTTACTGGTTCTTGCCTGACACAATCATAATTAGAGGTAGTTTTAGTGAGGAGGAAAGGGGGTAGATGGTTGTTGTTCAAATTCAAGAATTCCCAACTGATAAAAGGGAGACTTGGTAGGTGTTTTGAGAATGGCTCAGGCTTGACACTCCATTTCTTTGTTGAGGCAACTTCGCAGGTACCTTTGGGAGTTAGAGTGAGGATGGGTCAGGCTTGGTCCTGGGTGTTTCCTTTAAAAGGTCGGAGGATTGTAAGGGATGAGAGTCACATCCAGACAGTGCAGAGGAATATTTTTCAGATACGACAATCTTCAGAACACTTGTGATTGTCTTGTCTTGACGGTGTGCACATAAAGAGCGAATCCTTCAGGCAACCGGATGGTTGATTGATGGTTCACCAAAAAAGTGTCGTCCTGAGATTACAATAAATGTTTGTGGAGTGCACCTTCCAGTTCAATACTGTACTGTAACATATCCCAACCTGCTCCCTTGACATATATAGTACAGAACTCTTTGACCTCACTCCTTCCAAAATGTATTTTCTGCAGCATTTCCTCTCTAGTCGATCCTTTCTAGTATCCTTTCTAGTAGAATCTTATATAGGTATTCAATGATAAAATGTTTGTTGATTGTGAAGTTTTTCATTACATTATCCTGGTGATAATCTTTGCGGTGTTTGATCTTTTACCAAAGCGTACAGAAATCAGAGGCTTATGAAAACATGAATATTCATGTACATTTATTAACTTTTCATTAATGAATCACTAAGATATTTTCTTGATATTTGAATAAATAAATGTACAATATCATTTGCTCTTCTTCGCGAGTGTGGATATAGTGGGATTTTTGCTTTTAATGAACTCGTAACAAATAAAGAGTACTAACTGCTTGAATAAACATATCTAGTGAGCTCTTATTGTCATCTCTTATCATTGCAGAGGAGTGAGTATACTAGAGATTGATTGGTTGATTCTATAAAATTACTAGTTTGAATCCCAGGTGTTATTGGGAGCCTGTGAGGGAACTGAGTACAACTAGTTGTATTAGCTGCTGCTGCTTATACTCCTGGGATTGTCATAGTGTGTGTATGAACTACTTCCTAGGATCTGGGTAATATTTGTGATGTACTCTAGACAATACATTGCAAAATATTATTAAAATATAATTTTAAAATAGTGAACAAGCCACTTACTGTTCCTGGTCTTTGAGAGTGAGTGTGGTGGCCCAATTCATTCAGGCATCAGCTTGTGTGGTGGCAGTTCCATTCCCAGGCTGTTCCCCGTGAACAAGATACTTCTCAATTGCTTCACCTTTAGGCATCCCGCCAGCTTTACCAACCATGACTTGGAGTGACTTCATGTCAATGCCGCCAGCAACTTGAACTACACAAGTTACCCTCAAGAGATATGCTTTGAAGCTTCTTTCAGAAGTGCCATTTCCTGCAATGTTCCAAATTTTCTCTAATGGTTGGCACGTGATGTAGTTTGACCTACTATAAAATGCTACCTCTTCCCTCTCCCCCAATTACTAGATAGATAGCCACACTCTGATCCCTTGTACCAACCAATCCCTAGCTCCTGTCACCCCTGGTGACCATGCATGTATATCTATCTCACAATTGATTTAAATTGCTACTTCTCCCACACCCTTGGGTGTCCAAGGGAATCATGTAGTGTTTGAATCTGATGATCATGGAAGTGAGTTGGTGGTTATTGGGTACCAATCGAATGAATCAACGCTTTTGTGGAAATGTAAGATGCCTTGTTATTGGGTACCAATGATACATTCATACTGAGTTCATGAATTTAGGATGAAAGGTCATCTAGTGGACATTTTGCCTAAACAGTAATTTTGAGTGTCGTATGAATGGGAACGCCTCTCACACTGATGCAAATTAACAAGTGAGCTTCCCTGCCATTGGCACACTTGTTCCAGTCCTATCCGCTAAGTAGATTTTGTGAATAAAAAGTTGTTTTGAAATAGTTGTAGTAAATCTTGTCAGTTGACTGGCTGTGGTTTAGTACTGTGGGTTATACTGAAATCGGCAGTTCCTCCACTGATCATCCATCATAACGAGGAATGGAATTCTGTGCACAATTCAGAACAACTAATTTCCCATAAAAGAGAATGTTGCCACCAGAGTCCCAACACTTTCCAAGAGAGTATTTGAATCTTTAATTTGAACGCAATGGACTCTGAGAGCCACAGACAGCTCATCAAAGAACACTGGCTGCATGAGCATGGAGCCTTCTCTGACACACAGAGTCATAAATCACTTGTCCTTGCTGCAGAAGCTATTGATAACCTTCCTTCCCGGAGCTATGCCTGTTAGCTCGAGTGAAGGAACCACTGAAGTGATTTGACAGGCAAGTGTGCTGATCTTGGATAAGCATCAAGCAACAAGTTGAGTTGTACTGTAACATATCCTGACCTGCTCCCTTGATTATTAAACATCCCCATCCGATGGAGTGGACCCTCGGATCTGACCTCTCTCATACCGTTATGCCAATTGTCACTTACTCCGCTTGGCTGGCCCCTCTTATGTTGAAGATAACTAACCCAGCTTGCACATAGCACATCACAACTTCATCTATGCAATCAGAGCTCCCAACTGAAGTTCAAACACGCATGTGATAAATCCATTGATACAAAGGAATCAGTTTGGACAATTTTATTTATGACAACATATGTTTACATATATACATGATCCATAAATGTAGTAATTGTACATAGTGCACACTTGGCATAATAAACATGAGTGGGCTTCAAAACTTAGTAGGTTGTAATAATCATTGAGTGACGAGAGAAACTCCTCTAATCTATCCCCCTGTGAGAAATTCAAAGATCAAGGAAATAAATCTTTGCCTAGAAATACTACAGGAACATGCACTTTGGGAGGAACAATCTAGTAATGGGAAGCATGCGAGAAAATTGGAATGCATGATGTTTCATTACCTAGCAGTGAGAGTAGAATGTTCCAAATATCCTTTTGAATGTTCTTCACAAGAAACATTAGTTCGATATGATGATAATCGAACACTGTTCGTTGGCTGATGTGAGCGCCCGGCGCTCATCACCAAACGAACCCCTCGAGTAGGCTGGGTAGGCTTCAGAGCCAGACTTTGCACAGCAGTTTATCAGGCACTGCCAGGTACCCTCTGGTGATATCTTAATTTTTCCTAGATTCCCACGATCTGTATAGGCCTAACAATAGAGGCTATACAGTCTGCTGGCCTATCCTTTTCGATGGATGACTCACTTAAGGAATGCCATCATCACTATTATACCCAACAGAGTCTTTCAAATTGTTTTCAGGCTGCAACCACCCATGGGGTGGAAGGTTAAACAAGGAAAATCCTGCCCACTGGATCACCACCTCTAACATATGAGAGGGGAGTGGAGGTTTCAACATACGGACCGAAGGCCTGATACAACCACAATAATAATATCTCACACTTTATAAAGTCACTAACTTGTCTGGAGCGTTTCACACATAACTTTATCATAGGGAACACCCATTTCATCTCTTCTGATGAAATGACGATGCGTCAAACAAATGAGTTGTCTCAGTAATCAATATGTCAATCAAATGAACAAGAACTACTGACACGTATAAATAACATTATTAGAGAATAATGGCACCTCAAGTTGATGGTTTCCGCATATTTACCATGGGACCTGATTGCAAATAGAGACTGCAATGATGTTCTCTATTTTTAGCTCACCATAGCCATATGGCTAGGGTGAGCTATTGTGATCATGCAGCTGTATCTATCTATCTATCTATCTGTTCACAGTTGATTTAAATTGATACTCCTACAACCTATGATGGATAACTATGAAACTTGGTGACAATGATGACCAAGTCATGGGTCATCAGGGGTGTTCAGGAATTTTGGGCTCGAGGCCCGGTGGGGGCCCCGGGGCCCATCATGTGGAATCGCACCAAATGCTTCTTCTGGGGTGTTCAGGATTTTTTGGTACTAGGTCCCTAATGCCTTTATGTTAGCTCAATCAGTCACTTTCCATCAGATTGCAACAGTGAAACAAATGTATACATACCAGGTGAGCTACTGTGCCATTGGCACTCTTGTTGGTAACGGGAGTGGTAAATGCAACAAGGGTCAATAGGTAACATTGCACTGTCTCTGAGGTAATTATATCCTGACAGTGGTATCATGGTTTCACCTTCCCCATAGCTGGCTGTGTCAACTTATGAACCATTCCGGTAGGAAGTGGTACGTTCATTGACTTCGCCTCCCACTGATCACTCAAATATGTTGGTGGTTTCCCGTATTGTCTGGATGAAGCATGGATGTCAAGACTGCTGCCGTCCAGCAGTATCAGAATCTAACCAGCGAAACTAATCTCTGACAAACACATTTCTGAGAGAGATACGACAGGCCAAGACAGAGAGGCATGTCTTGAATAATTGATCACAGAGGTGATGAAATCAGTGCAACCTAGTCGAGTAAATGTCTGTGTGTAATGTCACTATTGTGTGCATTGATGATGCATTAGATTTTATATGGTTCTATAGCTGTACAACCGTTTCTGTACTCATCTACACCCTACCCTCCTACACCAAGAGTACATGGAGAGGAGTTCCCCCCAACAGTGAATTGTACTGAAAATTATCACCGAATCCCACTCAAACACCGAGTGTGTTGGGTTTAGTGTGTTGCGGTGTATATAATTCACTCACCCACTGGACCCGTGAAACGAACACTTGTTTAAACGGGTGCACCAAATTTGAGTGTTGTCTAAAAATAGCATCACATAAGCCACTCAGCGGCTCTGAGAGTAGTGTAAGACATCATGTAAATCATTAATTTACCTTTGATCTACCTAACATACATGACCTTGTATCTTTTACATTGGGCATACTTTAGGAATGAACATTCTTGACACTACGAGATGTATATTATTTACCTTGGTGGTCGTCAAAATAGTTGGTGTTTTGAAATTGCAGTGGTCAGCAGTCCACTGAAAATGTTGGTGCATCATTTCTCACCGTTTGTTCAAAACCGGCTGTTTTGGTGGCACAAAAACACTGACAGTTTGCAGTGCACCGGTACACCGCAACACACTATAGTTGGGTTGTTCCTTCATGCTGTGCATTGTACCATGCATGTACCAATACATACAATGAACCGATAGAGTTCAACAAAAAAAACACGAGGAAATTCTTTAAAATTATAGTGAAGTAGGTGTTTCTATGAGAGTAGAATAAGCATTTATCCCACAATGAGACTAATTTTACACAAATACCTGTCATCGAACAGAATAATAGCATAAATAATTCCACAATTGACAGAGGTTTTAGAATGACCAGGGAATTTTATTACATGGATGTTTAGATGTTTTTACAGCAAATACCTGTCATCAAACTGAAAAAAGCATAATCGATTCCACAGTTTCTACAATGGCTGGTGATCTCTATTACATGGATGTTTGGTTAGGTTATGTAACGTTTAATCATTTTGGAAGCCCAATTGCATGGTGGCGGCACTGTACATACAAAAACACACATGTATGGAGACAAAAATATATTACAATAATATACACAGAGGTCAAATATATTACAGTATTATAAAAACAATTATTATTGTCCCTATTGCAAGAAGCTGCATGAGTTACACGCTCACTCCATATTGTGGGAGATTAAAAAAATTGAGATGCTTGATAATAACGATATATCGACAATACAAGCAAACGTAAAATAAACGAATCAAATAAATACTGAAAGCATGATACATACAAAACAAATGTGGAAAATATTAAGACAGTATGCAGTGTAAAACTGCATGTGTAGGTCAAAGCGTACCACGATGATAGGATGCCTCCGCTACAATAATAAAGTGCCATTGCCACAATGGAAAGGTGTCATTGTCACGATGATAGGGTACACATAATACAGTGCATTCTGCACAAATTGTGTTTTTTTGTGTGACAATTATGCTGAAAGCAAACAGTACAGAACCAGTGTATCAACACAATAATGTGCTATATCTTAGCTGATTGAGATATAAACATAACATTCCTTCGATGAGAGATGAGAAGAGGAGTACATTATTCTGTCAACAAATTGATCAAAACATTTCAGTTCTGACTATAATAGACTGATTGGTTGACAGATCCCTGAGCAAGTAGTTTATTCTATTTGATGGGCAATGAACCCATAGACTTCAGCATAGCATGATTTCTTTCAGGTTTGCTCAAGACTGTCATATCCAGCAGCAACTAGTGTTCAGAGAAAGATGGACTGGTTCAGCCACATCGCCCGTCAACAGGGTATCCTGTTGGACCTCCTGTCATGTGCCGTTCTGGGCACAGTGAGAAGACGTGGGCGCCCTCGGATGACCTGGTATGATAACATCAGATTCTCAACTGGGCTCCCCATGGAGGAAGTGAAACACCATGCTCTCTCCTGGAATCGTCTGCAGATACTTGCTCACTTGTCCACCTCGTCGGTCAGTCATCTCGCATCGCTTTGAGACATCGTCCACGGACTCTTCAGAGTCTTTGACGATTCACTACTACTATGAGTCATTGTTACTTGGTAAATGACTCAGCCACAGCGCACATTGGACTGAAATTCACCACACTTTGAAATGCTGCTGCATTCACCATGTATTTACTGCAGTGCTGGTGGATGAGGCATTTCTCTAGATTGTCCAACGGTTCCAGCATGCAACTGAGGTACAATATGAGGTAGTGGGCACCAGTCATAGAGGATTCGAGACTGGTCTCAGTCTTGAGATGGATTTTGAATCCGCCCAAAGAAAGATTCTTTTGATGATTGGTTATTTTACACATAACAACACAGAAGCACTGTAGTGAACATGCTAAAATCACTAAGATAACAGCAATAATGCATCCAACACCTTGCTTGACAGAGCCTATTTGTGTTTTTGAGTAGCTTGAGCTATGTAGGATCATAAACACACATCAGCAAAATCTGATAGTTCACATTTTGACTGGAATGCCGTTTTTTTCATAAGGACTCGGGGACCCGACCCGACTCCGAACTCGGACACAAGGACTCGGACTCAGAGCTGAGGACTTGGCTGGACTCAACTCCATCACTGAACTGAACTGTGCACTGCCTGTGACTGCAATTATTGGCAGGTCCTCTGGGGGACATGTTGATGTAAAACACTGTCTCGGTGCATCATGATAGAACAGAGAGAGTTGTGTGGGTAATAGACCAGTCAATAACAATCAGGGGTAGTATCTGCAGAGCACATTTGGAATGCTCTTAGCAGTGTGAAGCACTATATGAGAACCAGATATTATTATTTTAATTTTTATCATGCATTCATTTCAATGCATTCTCTCAGCAATGTCACAAAAAATAACCCCAGATTGATTACTTTCTATGTGACAGACTTAGATTGAAGTTTTCACAAACCGATATATTTTCAACTCATCAGTTTTACCCAGAGAGGTTGTGCATCTACACTGACAAATTCTCTCTCGCTCGTGTTTCTTGAATAGTATTCAGAGGTCATCAAGGCAGAAGCTGTGCTACATTTCCGCTTTGAGGGCTGACATTGAACATCCTGATTAGACATGAGTACAGATCCTGAGTGCAACCACTTCCCATACCACAGAAAATAGGGGGATGGGGAGGAATTTATTGTCAGGTCGAAGCGTGATTTTGCCTTGACCCGATGCAATGGAATGACCCTCCTTCGTGGAAACTTGTAAATACTCCCTGAGGGAGCTCACAGCAAGTTGGCAACACTAGTCTTGTGTCAGACACACATATATTTTATGGAAATGATCATGGGGTAGCAAATACATCGGGCCACAACCTAAAAAGCTGGACGACTATTTTACTGTCCAAGCATGTCCACATGGGCCTCAAAATATATGTCATCAGGTTCAACAGTTAGTGAGGTCAACAAATAGTTTCCCCTAGGGGCACCACAATTTTGGTCATCGGGTTCAACATTTTGGATAGCTTTCCTTACATTCCTTCAACCCTTGACTTCTATTGCACAGTTCATTCCTCGGTCTTGATTATCTTTGGCCCGAGGGTCGCATTGCTATAGTCCACCTTGACCCGCAAGAACATCACGTCATCCTTGACATACTGACGGGTCCCCAGGAAGGTGTGCGAGACAAAGGTGGGGTACCCGTACCCCAGTGGGTGGGCGTCGCCATTGCTGGGTGGGCGCTGGAAGTTCTTCCAAGTTGGGTCAGGCCGGAAGGTCTCCCGGATGTGCATCCGCTCCGAGGTGTCCTCTGATTGGTCGAGGAGGGTGAATGCGATCGGCTGGGTGAACGGCCACCGGAGGAGCGAGTCGTACTCGCCTCGCATGACCCGGACGTAGATGGACACATGGTCCCCCTCACCCGACCCGTTACCTGCCGGGAACAGGGAAACCTGGAGCTTGTAGCCATAGCGGCCTGTGTAGAACGGGGGGCTGCAGAGTTCGGCATCACCACCAGCGGAACCAGACTTGGCACCAGCGAGCTTCTGGGCGTACCGGTCGATCTTCCAGAGGAGCTGTCCGTCGGTGTTCATGGAGAGTTCGCTGACCTGGGATTGCAGTCGTTCGATGGTTTTCTGCTGTTGTTGGACGTACTTGCACATCAGAGCAAGATGCTCACGAACACTCTCGGAGATGTGCTTCTCAAGGCTGTACTTGGGACACTGTGAGGAATGTGAGAGGGAGGCTGAATAATGACACTGATTAGGATATATTGATCATCAGTGGATAAAACAGCGGCTCACCAGTATGAGCATAAATGGACACCGGAATAGTTTTTGCTTCCTATCCTCGATTAGTGTTCTCGGTGTACTTGGTACACTGCTTGGAACGCAAATTAACAGATGAATGATAATAATAACAATGATAATAATAAGAGGAGCACGAACCTGAATCAATGCCTAGCTGCGGAACTTATCTAAAGAGCCAGCTGTCGATATTCTAGCTGAATTACAACAATTATTCATTGAAAGCAGCACATTGCTGTGGGCATGGATAGATACTAGCATGGATTTGCCTGAATGCCCCCCCCCCCTCCTGCCCCACCTCCTGGAGTAGTGGTCCATGGGGTCTGAGGGCCCATGACCCATTCCTTGGCAGTTTGAACCCATTAAATAAGGGTTTGTACCCAGCTAAGGTGTCAAAAATGCATGATTGCAATCAATCTTCCCATCATTTCGTCCTTTTCCATGATGGAATAGCAGAATTGGACCCCTTTGATTTAGAGGCTGCCGCTATACCTGCCCACCTTCCTCATTACTAAATAGTGCCAGGAGTTGAACAATGTATGGGCGGAGAATTTTTGCTCCGAGAACACAAATTGAATGAGGCATCTGACGGACATGTAGAGTTTGAGCATGCAGTAACTTCTCTGGATATGGAAGGAAGGTAGGTAGATATAATTTTATGCACCATTTCTCAAGTATTTCGTGCCCACATTCTTTGTTTCCCAGTCAAAGGCCTGTATGAACTAGGCTTTGAAGCAGTGACCCCCATGAAACATACCAATCACTCTGTTGCCAAAAACTTTGAAGTGTGTTCTTTTTATCAAACACAAAATCCCTACTATCGGAGGCACCAAAACTTGCTGAAAAGTAGGCAACTTATATGTACCACCTCATCTAACCTGCAGCTTTGTTGGGAATCAAAGTAGTCTACATCATTACTTTTTGTTCAATACGAATATGCAAATTTTACCTTAAACCCACCTCCATGTTCCTCGAGACTGGATGCAGACCACATCTTTGAAGTTTGTTTTTTAACTGGAGAACTTTATCATTTTGCATGAATTATGCAAAATAGAGGGAGCAGTGCTAAAAGATTACTGCCAGAAACAGATGAATACATCGTATAGTACCTCATGCTTGCAGCCATGAGTACTGAAGGGACATCCAGTCTTAGTGTGTCCCCAGGTCCTCTCGGGGCACCTTGCCAACTAGGAAAACCTGTAGGTTTATTGTAAACCACAGTTGTTCGAATCCATAACTTTTTCGATCAATTCCAATAAAGCTTGGGAAATCACATAAAACCATGCAAGTTTGACCTAAAAATTACCTTCATATTATTTGAGA
>JAUOBX010497516.1:0-10181 GCA_032360705.1 Eupentacta quinquesemita
AGTGGAAGTTGAGCAGAAAATGCAATTTGTAGTTAGTCCAGAAGGTAAGCATCACCTAGTAAGTATCCCCCCTAAACAGAGGGGGACTATTTTACATCAGCAAAATGCCAAGTTTGCTTCAAGTAGGGACTTCTATTTCATCAAATGGGAGAGGAATACACTATCATTAATCCTAAAGAGTTCCATTTACAGGGAACAGTCAGCAGCCAGTGTATTCTGTGTTCCCATTTGTTGGGCCAAATGAGAAGAAAAAAACTTTTCGGGAGATTTGGGTGTGCAGGCCCATTGACAGCAAAGATGCATATAATCTTGGCGATCGGTACAAAACATTTCAGGCCATTTTCTATGATTTTGATATCTGAAAAGTAAAAAAGTAAGCAAGTTTGAAAAGTTAAAAAATGTAAGAGAAAACTTGGTGTGCAGGGAAAAAGCGTGTGGGCGGGGACGAGAAAATTTGTTGTATCACATGCTGATCGTTGTGTACATTAATGTTGCAGGGGTACAGACAGAGGAACTCGTTCATCGCTACCCAGGGTCCCCTGCCAGAGACCACTGAGGACTTCTGGAGGATGCTCTGGGACCAGAACACCACCATCGTGGTCATGCTCACCAAACTGAGAAAGATGAACCGGGTATGTCCCACACATCGATTGGACAATATTTCAATATATCCAAAGACTATAAATAATTGAGAACAGAAATATAACCAAAAACATCTTTGTGACTCAAGTCTGAGAGAAGGCTGGAGGTTTCACAAATGTTTAATAGACTTTATCAACAACAGTTTGAAAATAGATGTTTCTTCAATGCAAGTTTGAATCATAATAATCATAATAGTAGTACAGTTTTCATAGAGCGCAATTTACAAGTCTCAAAGCAAAGCGCTATAATGAAAAGTAACAAACAAAATAACAACTATAAGAAAGGAAACAGATGAGTCAGATTTTGATAAATGATACGCATATACACCACATACTGCATGCCGATATACAAAAGATGTTAATCTGAATTTCACAACTGGTGAAACTCAAGAATCAGAGAAATCAGTGTGATAACTGTTCTTTTTCTGAATTGTTTTCTTTCTACAGGATAAATGTCACCAGTACTGGCCGTCAGAGAGGTCAGCCCGCTACCAGTACTTTGTTGTTGACCCCATGTCAGAGTATAACATGCCGCAGTACATCCTGAGGGAGTTCAAGGTCACAGATGCAAGGGTACGAACATACTCATCTCATCTCTTCTCTCTTTGTCCAGTTTTAATCCATGTCTCCTCCTTCACCCGCCTCTACCATGCAATCTTCAGCTGTCCCCCCCCCTTCCTTGCTCCTGCCACTTGGAGCTCTAAAGGTCGGATTCCATATGTGCAGATGCGGGATGCGGCAAAACACTAAAACGTCGCTCCCACGCGAACGCAAACATGGGAAGTGCCAGAATAAGCTGTATTATGGTTCTCGAGACTGAAATAGATCTCAACAGGGCAAAAATTAATTCGAATAAGGTGAAAAGCGCGTTGTATAAGCATAATCACCATGCGTACCTATCGTTTTGGGCTTTGGTCCAAGGTCATCTGGGGTCAACAGAGGTCAAAGTATAAAAACCTTGTAAACACGATAACTAGTGAACGAAGAGGTGCAGAGACTTCATACGTGGTATGTGGGTTGGCCATATAGAGTACATGATCCCTATCGTGTTTGGGGTTGGGTCCAATGTCGTTCGAGGTCAACAGAGGTCAAAGTCCAAAAACCTCGTGGACACAATAAATAGTGAACGAAAAAGTGCAGGGACTTCACACTTGGTTTGTAGGATGGCCATATGGAGTACATGATCCCTATTGTTATTCGGTTCAGTCAAAGGTTGTTCGGGGTCAACAGAGGTCAAAGTCTAAAAACCTTGTAAACACGATAACTAATGAATGAAAATGTGCAGAGACTTCATACTTGGTATGTAGGTTGGTCATATATGAAGTACATAATCCCCATTGTTGTTGGGCACGATAACTAGTGGACAAAAAAGTGTAAAAACTTCATACTTAGTATGTAGGTTGGAAATATAGATTACATGAACCCCGTTGTGTTGGGGTTTGGTCCACAGACATCTTGGGTCAACATGTCAAAGTCTAAAAACCTTGTGAACACAATAACTAGTGAAGGAAAAGGTGTAGAAACTCCATACAGTTACTTAGTATGTAGGTTGGCCATATGGAGTACATGATCCCTATTGTTTAGGGGTTCGATCCAAGGTCATCTGGGGTCAACAGAGGTCAAAGTCCAAAAACATTGTAAACACAATTAACTAGTAAACGAAAAAGTACACAGACTCTATACTTGTTATGTAGGTTGGCCTTATATGGAGTACACAATCTTTTTTTGGAGGGGGGGAGGCGGTTCAAGGTCATTCGGGGTCAACAGAGGTGGAATTTCTTAATACCGTGTGAACACGATGATCAGTGAACGAAAAGGTGTAGAGACTTTATGCTTGGTAGGCTATGTAGGTTGGTCATATGGAGTACATGATCTCTGTTGATTCTTTGCCCGGTCCATGGTGATCGTGACTGTGTAGGATTTTGTCTTCCTCCGAACAAGGTAAGGAATCACTACGTATCTTTGCATTCTTGTTAACTTCTGAATTCCAGTGCACCAAATTGGGAAGGCACTGCCACTGCATCAGGAGGCATCAACGGGCCTTGAAGGAAACACTGCCCACGAGTGCTTCCCTCCTTGTCCCAAGACCTCACTTGGAGTAGTGAGGCAAGCATGATGAATTCAATATTCTGCTGGTTCACCGTTTATCCTCCTCATCCAAGAGAAAACAGCTTGGTAGTGAGAGCAAATTCAGCCTTACTCTAGTACATGTATATATTTGGGATGACACCAGTGAGATTCCATATGATTATTACGACTGGTACAGTGCTGCCAACATGTTACAAACAAGTTTAACAGAAGGTTGGACACCTAAACTAAGAGCTGAAACAGTTATTTAGGTCTGGCTCACCCATGATTATTTAGCAGGAAGTAAATTGGGCCACGTACTGTAGTCGTACCTGTAGGATGGAGGAAAATCTGAAGGCAATCCACAATTGCAGTTTGGTATTTGGCTTGACCTAATAATGCTTGATAATAAATTCCTTTGTCTTCCAGAACTATCTAAGATGGGCGAGGATAAGATACCAGAAGGAGATGTAGCGAAGGGAGCCAAGATCTTCAAAGTCAAATGTACACAGTGTCACGTCATAGACGCCACGGGGAAGCACAAGCAGGGGCCGAACCTTCGTGGGCTTTGGGGGCGAAAGACTGGCCAGGCACCAGGATTCTCCTACACGGAGGCAAATAAGAACAAAGGTAACATCATTTATGACTATGATGACTATCTCATTCTCACTTCACCCATTATCCTTGGATTATCCTCTGGCATTATTTGTTCCCATTGTCAGTGTGCCCAGGAAGGCACACATTGCGATGGCATATATGCCACGGGGGAGCACAGGCAGGGGCTGAACCTCTGGGGGCTTTGGGCGCGTAAGACTGGCCAGGCATCTGGATTGTCCTACACAGAGGCAAAAAAGAACAAAGGTAACATCATTCATGACTACCTCAGTCTCACTTCACCCATATTCTTGGATACCTCTGGCAGTATACTTTGTGCCCTTCGTCAGGGTGCCCAGGAAGGCACATAGTGCGACAGCATAGACACCACGGGGAAGCACAATCAAGAGCTGAACCTCTGAGGGCTTTGGGGGCATAAGACTGGCCAAGCTCTTGGATTTATCCACACAAGAGGCAAATAAGAACAAAGGTAACATCGTTTATGACTACCTCATTCTCACTTCACCCATATTCTTGGATATCACTGGCGTTACTTGGTGACCATCGTCAGGGTGCCCAGGAAGACACACAGTGCGACGGCATATATGCCATGGGAAAGCACAGGCAGGGGCTGAACCTCTGAGGGCTTTGGGGGCGAAAGACTGGTCAAGCACTTGGATTTTCCTACACAGAGGGAAAAAAGAACAATGGTAACATACTTACATCACCTTCACTCCCTTGTATTCCTGGATGCTGATAGCGGGACAGTGTGTCCTTTGTCGGATAACATGTCTATAAATCTATATTCTATAAATCAAATTGCTTGATTGAGCATTAGCCTACTGTAGGTGCAGTGATGGAGGACTCGAGACCGGTCTCAGTCTCGAGACCGATTCAAAAGGACTCGGACTTGGTTGCAAGGGACTGGCTCTCGCACTTGGCCCAAAGGACTTGGGGACTCGTTCCTTGTCCAAGTCCCCCACTGATTTTTTACAAGCAAATATCTTGGTTATGTCACCCATATAGCAAAGGTGTGAGAAAAGGTTTGAATTAATTTCGATAAGGAGCATTGTATTGAACATGCTAACAATACTAAGATAAGAGCAATGATACATCCTATACACTGACAGAGCCTTCTTTGTGTTTTTTTCCAGTAGCTTAAGCTATGTAGGACCATATACACCCGTCAGCGAAACCTAATGGTGTACATCTTGGCTGGAATGCTGAGTTTTCATAAGGACTTGGGAACTAGACTCGGACACAAGGACTTGGTCTGGACTCGGAGCTGCTGACTCTGTCTAGGACTCGGATGCTAGGGACTTGTTTTGGACTGGGATTGGCTGGACTCCACTCCATCACCATGGTGGAAGATCCTGTCTTCTGTCGATACAAGACCCATTGGGCTGCACTCTGAGATGACCATACTGTATACTGAACAGTACATGAAGCTCATGGTCGGTGATGGAGGACTCGAGACCGGTCTCGGTCTCGAGACCGATTTTGAAGGACTAGGACTCGGATGCCAGGGATTCGGACTCGGCCCAAAGGACTCGGGGACTCGGTCCAAGTCCTTGGCCAAGTCCTTCACTGATTTTTTGCAAACTAATATCTCGGTTATTCCACTCATAACAACACAAAAGCATTGTATAGTGAACATGCTAACACAACTAAGTTAACAGCTGCATCCAACACCTTGGCAGAGCCTATTTAGTGATTCGTGTTTTTTAGTAACTTAGGCCATGTAGGACCATGTACACACACATCAGCAAAATCTGTACATTTTGACTGGATTGCCGAATTTTCATAAGGACTCGGGACTCTGACACAAGGACTCGGTCTCGGACTTGGCAGCTGAGGACTCGGACTCGATTGCTAGGGACTCAGACTCGGATTGGCTGGACTCGACTCCATCACTGCTCATGGTTGATGCAGGTAATAATATTATTAAGATATATTACGCAAAATCATTGGAGTGCTCTGAAGTGCTTCACAACAATGGGCGGAAATCCAAAATAGGATACAGCGACAATTAGACTGCTTGCTAACATGGGAGACATTGAATAAATGGGTGAGTCTTAAGTTTCGCTTTGGACTGCTGAGAGTCTGACTTGACATGGCAGATTTCTGTCGGGAGACCAGACAATCCCCCCGGATAGCTGCACAGCAAATGCAAATGCTCATTTCCCGTGAAATTTAGTTCGTGAGCAGGTAAGCATTTTTTTAAGTTGTTCAGTGGAAGACTGAAGAGACGCCTGGAGATATATTTTCAGATCAGGATTGGAATGAATGCTGGTGTTTTTCTATGGAATGCCTTGTAGGTGATGAGTAGAATCTTGAATTGAGCTGGAGCTCCGTTGAACTGGCAGCCAGGGGGAATGAGTCGGGCCCGGGCATGAGTGGATGTGGTATGGACTGGTACCGGTTTGGCTAAAGTGCTCAGCACAAGATACTAGAGCGAAGCACGAATGCAGGGTCGGCAATTGGCATGCTATCAACTGTCAGTAACACCCCCTCTCCCCTACCCCAATCACTGTCCCATTATGGGACTCATGGGAAAACAGTACTTAGCTCACAAATTGTGCTGTGCCCTGATGTGCACCCTTGCTGGTCCTACATGTATCTATTTTCTCAACGAGCATTCTGGAGATTGCAATGGCAGAGTCAGTAGAGTTTAGGACTGGTTATCAGAAGGTCTGGACTGGCTTTGATTCCAAGCTTCAATTGAATTTTTGAGTGGCTCCCCAGGCAAAGTGCCTCATCACATGGTTACACCCAGTCATTATTGGGAACCTTGTGAGGTGACTTATTACTATAGTACAGTGCACCTCATGTGGCAGCCTGTTAATGACTATGAAGGTGTGTTGGGATTGGACCGCACAAAGTGTGTACCACACAGTATGGTTACCGCGTGACAAGTCACTGATGATACGCTCTGATGCACTCTAGACTGAATAGAGCCCTACATGAATGCGGTATAGAATTTATCCTGTTAAAACATTCTTTTGTTTCCCTCGTAGGTATCACCTGGAACGAGCAGACGTTATGGGTCTACCTGCAGAACCCCAAGGACTACATCCCAGGGACGAAGATGGTCTTTGCTGGGCTGAAGAAGAAGAAGGAGAGGGCGGACCTTATCGCCTTCCTCAGGGAGGAGACCAGCAAATAATGAACTGAATCCATAGGAAACAAATTTTAACCAATTGACGAATGCTTCATCCAAAAATCTCCTTTCTCCTGTTGTTGGCAGTTGTACTATACAACTTGCTGTTCTGTTCCGTAGACAATTTGTCACTGTTTGATCTACTAATAAAATAGGTTTAGGAAATGTTCTAGAAGTGAGTTTTGCTTGTATCAAGCTCGCCTGTCTTGTTATTTTCTCAGTTCACTTCATGACAGGACTGTGCGTTGAAATGTCTACCTGTTTCACGATGGAGATTTATTAGTAGATTGTTATTTATGGAAGATTACCTGTATGGAACGTATCGTTTCCCACTAATGCATTGTACCAGATTGGTTGATGGAATGTGTAATACAAACGTTTGAAAGGCAATACAATTAATTCCCCTTTATTTTGTTGGTTTTGATAGTTCAGCAATTTGATTAGCGATGTTTCTGTTGAGGCGATTGCTTCAGTTTACCGTAGAGCATAGGACTTGTAATCAGAGGGTTTTGAGCCCGAATTCTAGCTCGCTAGCTTTGCCAGTGCGTCCTGAGGCATCCAATGTTTTGTTCCAGCCAGGCATTATTGGGTACCTTGTGATTTTAAAGTGTGCTATATGAATTCAGTATATCAGTGGTAACCTACTGCCATTGTTAATTTCCCTGGTGCTCATTGGGGATGTATGTGAGATCTGTTGACGACAAGAGTAAATCCTTCTCCCCCATAAATTGGAAATGTGCTTGTTGAAGAAATATAAATATATACGTACCTTTACGAAAATAACTATTTTGATTACCTCCGTCTCATCGGGATGCACAACTTCAATGTGAGATGGGTTGACGATCAAATATATATTTCTGCCCCATAGTGGATTCAAAATGAGTTGCTGAAGAGATGAATATATATATTTACCAGAAAATGTTCCTCAAATCAGCATATTCTAGTTGAGCCTGCCTTGTTGTAGAATTACTTAAATTTGTGTTCCGTGTGTGATTTTTGCTATAATTCCAGGTATTTATTGAATGATGTCTGCTACAGTATATCAATAATCTAGGTTGGGGTTTTGCAAAGATTGGGTCACAGTGGGCTTGTTTCACCCACAAGAGATTTTGGATCATATTCAACACATTTTGTTGATCCTTGTATTTCATACCTGGCCCAAGTCATAAAGTTGTTTTTACAAATATTGCGAACCCCTGATCTATGTAGACTAGATGGTACGATGATTGTAGAGGCGTTTTTAATTTGTGATGAGAATTGGGGAGAATAAATTGGCATGTTGTCAGGAAAAAAAGCTTGATCTGTCTCTCTGTTACTCTGACAATCTTACTAAATCCAGGAATTAATGTATGCAGAACAATAGAGTTAGATTTCCCATTTGCGAATTTGCAAAGTAAAATGGTATATGCACTCAGTAGGACAGAACATGTTGTTTTCCTGTGCAGCAAAAATGCTGCGTGCAGAAAAAGGGATTATTGGTCCATTGATTGTCGACTGGGGTGTGTACTCGGAATGAAGATTGGACTAGCTTAGTTGGTAGAGCTGAATACTGGTGATCAGACGTTTGCAAGTTTGAATTCTGGCCAACTGGTTTTCCCGGAGCGTCCTCAGGCAAGGAGCTGTATCTTGATTACAGGCGTTTTTGCGAACCTATATGATGACTCAGTACAATTTGCGCCCGTTAGAAGTAACTTTCTCTCCGGGATCGACACTTCCTTACTTGATATCTTCTAAGGTTTAGTCTGAAAGAAATCATCATCAGCAAGTGCTCATCCACAAGCAGCACTTCCAAGAAGTTCGGTGGATGAACTTTCAGTGACTTCTTGAACCCGTAGCATTGTTGAATGGAATGGAGAAACACCCAACTCACTTCATCATGCTTGCTTGCATGAGGTTCTGTAAATCGCATATTTATAGGTAAAATGTTAACTGCATGAGTTGGTCAATCCTCGGTTCCCTATTTCTAGCCGAGTTTACAGGGAACGTGGAGCATGCCTTGCTTATAAGCACATAACTTCTATAAGATTTACCCTGATCAGCAATTTCGGATAGTGAGCTGCAGCCATTGTGGGCGCAAATTGTTCTTGGTTTCCCCACAGTTCTTCACACGCCCAGGGCAGACAAGCAGTGATGGAGTCGAGTCCAGCATATCCGAGTCCCTAGCATCTGAGACCGAGTCCAAGACCTTGTGTCCGAGTCCTGAGTCGAGTCCTTATAAAAACTTGGCATGCCAGACCATTATTATTGCCAGTAAAAATTCCCACTATCAGGTTTTGCTGATGTGTGTGTATGGTCTACATGGCTCAAAATACTAACAAACACAAATAGGCTCTGTCAAGGTGTTGGATGCATCACAACTGACATTATCTTAGTGGTGTTAACATGTTCACTACAATGCGTTTGTGTTGATATGAGTGAAATAATGAGATTATTTTCTTGCAAAAAATCGGTTAAGGACTCGGACAAGGACTCGGACCGATTCTCTTGGGCCGAGACCGAGTCCCAAGCATCCGAGACCGAGTCCTTCAAAATCAGTCTCGAGTACGAGATCGGTCTCGAGTCCTCCATCACTGCAGACAAGGCAATGGGAATGAAGTGCCTTGCCCAAGGATACACCAGAAGAGATGATCAGCCAAATGTGACAATACCGACTGACCTAATACGATCTCTCACCCTTCTTCCGCCCCATGGTTAGTGTGAGGTAGTGGGACATTATAGTTAGTGGTTGGACTATCTTCTCTGGATTAAACCTCGGTAAAAAAATATCTTAACATAAGTTTTTAATCATACACCGTCCAGTCATTGTACTGAAGCACAATGTGCCAAGCTAATCCAGTCTTATTCTCAAATCCACCGCATGAGTAGACCTGCCCGAGTATGTAGTGTCTCTGATATGTTCAGCTTCTCTGCGAAAGTTTCCTAATATCGGCATATCCTGTTATATATGTCCCTCTGATCTGATCAGCGGACAGATCAGAGATTGTTTGAACAGAGGGCGTGAGTCAGTCCGAGCTCTGAATTAGGCAGAATTTTGAGAGATATTTCCATGATGGACTTGGGGCAAGTATTGATATCTCTGCAGTTTTCAAACTCTCCACCTCCTGATCATTAGGCAAGAGCTATACCGACCGAGTACAGACTTGCTACAAGTCTATGGTGACCGTCTAATCGCCCCTTCAGCTCTCCATGCTGCTCCGACGCTCTCTATCCAATTCTCATTGATACGGCCTGTACGCCCACTGTTCTCCGTGGGGAGTCGCCACTGAATCATACTACGTTTACGTTGAGGGGAATACACTAACAAAACGTCAGAGAATTGAGTATTTCATGGATGAAGCCACCTACATTCGGCACAAAGTTTGTATCACGCTTCTGTCTCGTGCATGTTAGCATTGAAATGTTTTCAGAAATTGTCGGGAGCAGGATTCCTCAAGAGAAGACAACAAGACGGATATCAGGTGTATATCCACTCCCTATTGCACACGAGTATATCTGCCTGACCCGCACTAAAATAGTCCGTATCTCCTTTGAGGGCGCTCCTATAGTTGACCATCCATAGGAGGTGTCACACCCCGGCTCCCCCATATTTTTTTTTTAATGGGAGGTGGTGTCAGACATGTTAACCATGTCTGCCACATCGCGCAGGCCAGAAATGGGCCCATTGCAAAAACACCTCAAAAGCTGAAAGCTTACACAGGTCATACTTTGTGAGACGTCCA
>JAUOBX010497627.1:0-10180 GCA_032360705.1 Eupentacta quinquesemita
ATAGACTTGTACTGAAATGGATCGGAGAATGGCTCCATGAACGGGAACAGCAAGTAGTTTTGAGCGTGGAAGAATCACGAGAGAGAGGCGTTCGGTTATGCAAGGATCGGTGCTAGGTTCACTATGCTTCACAATATATACATGAACGACTTAGAGGGTGGTATTTCTCCAGAATCTAGTGAGTTTGCAGAAGACACAAGGTATATGCCCAATCAGAGTGGAAAAGGACAAATAGCAATAACAACAAGATCTCAACAAGATGATGTTATATAGCAAATGAAATTCAATGTTGATAAGTGCTCTGTAGTGCATTTTGGGTATGGTAACCCAAAGTATAGATGCAGTATGGCTGGAAAGGAACTGAAAGCATCTGGGGAAGAAACAGACCTGGGAGTGTATGTCATTGTGAGCTCCTCGATGAAGTTTGCCAGACGTACAAAGCCAACAAAGTCATGGGTATTATCAAATGGAACTTCATGAATGTTGATAGAAGAGTAGTTTTGAATATGAACAAGTCCCTGGTGGGACCACTCTCGGATTATTGTATACCGGTGTGGAAACGTTTTTTTAGGATTGGATATTGACGTATTGGAAGGAGTGCAACGGAAAATGACTAGAATAATAACAGGGATGAGAGGGAAATCCTATGAGGAGAGATCGCAAGACTTGGGACTCATGATAATTATACAGTAAGGCACTGATGCAAGGCAGGACCTTACCACGTTTTATAACACAGTGAAGGGGAAAATTAGAATCCTTTATGATGAATCGTTGAGATCATGAGTAACAGCAACACTAGGGGCAACCCAGCAAACACAAAAACGTTTCTATAACGTTATGAAAATGTTTCGTCTAATGTTTTAAAAACGTTAAATGTGGTGTAATAAATATGTCATAGAAACGTTATTTCAAAACATGTATTCGTTATATCATTATTATAATGTGTATAACACATTTGCAATCAATCAAAACTATTTTATAAACGTTTTAATAATGTTATAGCCTAAAATGTTTTGAAATAACGTTTTATGACATTTTTATTACACCAAATTTAACGTTGTAAAAACATTTTCAGAGGCTCTCTTCATAACTTCGAAGGTTTCCAATTTCAATTTGCTGCATGCCATCAGATTCGAAATTGATACACCGGTTGATACACCAAATCTGTTAATTATAACTTATGTAGCGAAGCAATACATTACTTACAATGAATGACGAACAAACAGTACAAAAATAGGCCAAGATTAATAAGATTGATATGAGGCCAAAACATCAACATCCACATTCCCATCCCAAATGACGTCATTGCTGCGTTTCTTGGTTGATCATGCGTTTGTGGGTCAACTCCAGCGCATTCATCAGTTCATCGGCAGCAAATCAACAACGGAAATTACATATTTGAAACATACACGCCAGGATCTGATAACATTTTATATTATCATACAAGGGAAGATATGCCTATCAATATTGACAACTATATTTGGAATTTACAAGTGATAGTAGAACCAGGGGAAACTCGTCCAAGTTCGTCCAAGGAGAACAAGATTAGAAGTTAGGAGGAACTCCTACTTCAATAGAATGTGGAAAGTTTGGAACAAATTGCCAGAGGGGAGAGGCAGTTACAGCCCCGGAACACTGAACACATTCAAGAATCAACTCTTCGAGGGTCATTAGACCTTCTATCCCGAAACAACATTCTATCAAGGCCAAGGGCCTCAATGGAGACGACTCGAGAGGGTGGCCATCCAGGTAAATCCAGGTGAAGTTTATGTCTTCCGCAAAAGTGTTACTTTCTAATCCGCATCCACGCCGATGTATTCCTATAATCCAGACTGACGGCTCAGGCTCTTGCAGGCGTAGTATGTTGTGCGATCTGCTCATAGGCCTAGTTTGCTCTCCAAACGACATGACATACATGAAATGTAACCACCAAAGTCAATTATTTACCTGCAAGTCTTCATTCTCTCTCCTAACATCATCTTCATCGTCTGAGTCGCTCTCAAATCTGTAAATCTTGATGTCATGTTCGTCTATTTCGTCTAGAATCTGAGCAAAGAATAAAATAAAGAATGTAGATGAGAAAATGGGCAGATAACTACATAAGCCGTCCACATGACATTTATTCAATATTTTAACACAAACACGTCTAAAGCTTTTAGATTTCAAATCTAATTTTAATTGTCATGTTCCCCTTAACAATGAATATTCACGGAGTTACCTTTTACTGAGAAACTTTGTCATGATATAGACTCTCATATTTGAAAATGATGTAACATGACACATACCCTCTGTTTTAATTTCTTGATCTCTTTTGGTGTGAGGCAGTCTGATTTACCGATTACTGGAATGATGTTGACCTTCTCATGCATCCGACGCATGAACTCGATATCCATCGGTCGCAATCTGAAAAACAAGATCATTACGCCATCAGTTCAAGATATCTTGTTTCTTGTCAGGCTCTCTATTTATTCCGAGAGATGGGCGTTGCTTGCACAAGCACACACATGCGATCCTAATGACCCGAGTGTGACGTCACCTTCTCGGTCCATACGCAGGTACCCACTCCAGGGAAGGTCATCTCTTGTTAGATGACATTTCCCTGCATGCCCAGTCAGTAAACCATGGTCCCACTGAAAGTTTAGCGCACCGCGTGGATATGGCAGGACGTCGTGTCTTTACCCGAATGAAGGGTTAAGAGTTGACACGTCGAGTAGAAGAGATTCAATGAAATCCTTTCCCTAAATTATTGCATGAAACAAGTACAGAAGGTTATCTATCTCAAATTAGTTCTGCATTTCTGCAAATTAACAGTTACCGTATCGTACAGTACTCAAAGTGCCTGGTACTATTCAAACGATTGGAATTCAATTAAAAAAGGAGGGATAGAATATTATAAAACTTGAAATACAATACGGACACTCCTAAAATGAAACAGAATGGTGGAATATTCTGAGGAGTTCAGCTCCATATCTCAATTCCGAAGGCACAGTGTGGTTTCTGTAGAAATGTGGTGATATCTTTAACGTAATGAAATCCATAGAGCACAATCATACATAGGCCAATTCATATATATATATATGCATACTGCGTAGAGCCGACTTCCGAGACTAACCATATTTGAACTAACTCGAAACAACCTTGCGATTTCCGAATCCACTACACCACTGCATAACTTGGACGCCAAGACCTCGGTAAATATCAACTACGAGAACGGACACCTCTGGGGATTGGGAAACTCCCCGTGGTGGATGCGAGTATCGAACCCGGAAATGTTGCATGTCAATCGTTACCGTGATGCCGTTTGGCCACTCCTCCGCTAATAAAAGGGTTACTCTGAGTATTCAGGTTACCCAAGACTCACCCATGGCCGAATGGTGATATGACGTAGAGGCAACAATGGATTCTATTATCGACGATGTTCTTCCGGTTCAGTCCGCTCTCGTCTCTGAAGTACTGCTCAAACTGGTCATCGACATAGGTGAGGATAGGCTCGATACTGGAAAGGAAGAAACATGATGGTAAGTATCTGTGATCTCGCTATATGTCAGTGTTCATAGGGTCCATTTGGCCCCTCTTCAGACCCTTCAGACGCAATACTCGGCGCAGCGAGTCTATGCCGGATCACGCTCTCTCGGGTCCCCGCTCAAGGACTCACTCCACATGCCGGAGCTTCATCTACACTGCAGTCCAGTTGTGGAATACTCTACCCCAAAATATATAGTTGAAGCAATCAAGCATGACAGTGTGCAGTCTTTCAAAGTACGCGTGCACAAGCACCTGCTGACCATGCAGTAAAGAAGACACTGGAATCTCTGCTGTGGACCATCGATTAGCTTTTGGGGGTCTTCTCTTATAGTGTTTTGCCACCTATATTGTGATTGGGTTTTCCCTCCCTCATCAGCTATCGTTCACCAGTTCACCCTAGCACGTTATATACAACAACAAAAATATATAAAATAATTGATGGGTTCCACGAGGATCAACATGATCTAGACTAATATTATAGAGGATTGAATACCAAGATTTTTGGTCCAATCCTCACCTTGGTACGATGTTCCGTTGCAGAGTTATTGACCTTCAAAGTTGGATCCGTTATACTGATTGCGCAATAACTGTGACGTCGATGTTGTATAACTTAGACACGGTCCGTGCTTTTTCATAAACAAATTCGATATCCATACGGGAAAAAGGTTGGTATTCATGATAGAAAGGAGACCAATAATTGATAAGGTTCGATATTCATAAGAGACGAGAATGTATGTTATCCATATAATAAGACAAAGGGTTTGAAATTCGCAATAGAGTAGGCCCTTATATATTGGTTTTTCATAATAGTATACGGAGGGTTAATCTCCCATATTTGTAAGAGGGTTCAATATTCATAATTGTAAGAGGGTTCAATATTCATAATTGAAAGAGGGTTCGATATAATAAAACAAATAATGGAGCAAATGGTTCGATATTCAGAATGCGAATTCCGGATGGGCTCGAAATTGGGTAATGCTACATGACTGCCGCCCTCTTTTTTCCAGGCTTCACGCGATTAGAAGAGTTCTTCGATTTTTACGGAACTCAGCGGGTGAGGACTATTATTGGTCTAGAAAAACGTTGCGGTCAGGTTATTCACAGGTCACCGGGTGTCAAGTTTGATACAAGAGATACTCTGATTTGAACAAAACGAAACTTGGTGTGTGTTGACTATAGTTGGTCTTTTCAAGGTCACCGGAGGTCGAATTGACATGATATAATGTGATTTGTGTAATCTTGCACATAGGCCTGTCTAGTTTTTACCGTGTGGTTAGAGTTGCCAGATTAGTTTTAAGACTATTATTTGCATTCCAGTGCACATCGCCCCTGAGAATGCGCTGGTATATTCGGCGTTTGAGAAGGAGTAGCATGGTGGTCCATTGATTTGCTCACGTGGCACAGAAAGTGCGATAACTTTCTTATTATGTTTTGGATCTTCGAAGTAATAATATATATATCACAATGAGAATCACCGCATCGAGCTAATTCACATGATATATGATTGGGGCATATCGCAAGGAAAGTATGGGAATTGTGGATTAGGAAAACAAGCGCAATCGTGAACGTTTTGGTAGCTGCGGCACTACCATATGTGGTAGGTCCAAACTGACTGAATGAGTCACCTGTTGAAAGTTGGATGGCCGCTGGGTGGGGTCATATGGTGCCAAAATCATAAAACTGAGTCCCAAAATGATCGCAATTTCCCGAAATGCGTGAATATGCGATAAAATCAGTTTTGTCGAAAAATTCAAAATGACCGCCGGATGGGGCCGTAATGGGCGAAAATAAAATTTGGTCTCAGAACGATCGCCACGTTCCAAAACGCCTAATATGCGATGAAATCAGTTCGTCGAAAAATTCAAAATGGCCGCTGGGTGGGGTTGCATGGTGCGAAAATGAAAGTTGCTCTCAGAACGATCGCCACGTTCCGAAACGCGTAATTCTGCAATAGAATCAGCTCCGCCAAAATCCAAGATGACCGCCATCAGAGCGTTGCGGTGACGCCCACTTTCGAAATCATCGGATATTTTTGAAGGCTGACATGTGTGCCATGCAGGTTTCATGTCAATCGCATGTACGGTTCCAAAGTTATTCGCGAACGGACGAACGGACGTACGGAGAGACATGATGACTGCTTGAGCGGCTCTGCCGCAGCTAAAAATGAATGATTTTTTATTCTCTTTAGGTTGCGTACTCGCTAATAGATTAGACCTAATAATAAATTGTGACGATTTCTGTACAACGTTACATAAGAAGTGCACTTTTCCTATCAGACAACAATTCAAACGATTCCTAAATCCGAAGAGAATATGCCAATTCCAGTAGAGTGTTGCTAGGTCAGTAGGTATGGGTCAAGTGCGCAAATCTATGTGCAGTGACGATACTCCTTGTGAACCAATTTTGATGCAGCCTACCTAATATTATAAGGAGCAGGGAATAGTCTACATCAGAGAAGTCCGTGACATGGAGGTCGGACAAATCCCTTTGCTGATTTTGGGCATCAATTTGCCAATTTGTTGACGTCACGCGAGCACTCTCGCGGAAGTGGTGTTACTGCACTGTTACAGTCTTGGTATATCATTAGTTGGCTTTTCATTCTGATAAATTGTTGGAAATTTGTAATAAATTTGGTCCGATTGGTCTGTTGGAAGTCAATCCTCACATGTTCCTGTACACTGTAAAAAATGTGTTCAGAGTTTAAACACTAGTTTTCAAAACACATTTTCGAACCAGATTTCGAAACACGTTCAAATGATAAACACTATGTGTCAAATGACATTACACTGGTGTTTAATTGCTTAACACCATCCATCCAAATTCTAAACACATTTTTGCTAAACACATTTTTGAACTAGATTTCTAAACACCCTTTTTACAGTGTAATTTCTGTCTTCTCAAAATAAATCAAACTACACCAGATCTCCTGTCTCCAGAATAATCCTGCAATATATGACTCTTCGAGAATACCCATTATCCTATCATCCAGTCATCTCTGTGAACTAGTTGGGTTGTCGTTAATGAGTGGGATTTAGAGGAGATTCATCAGCAGTAATAAATATTCATAAACACCATTATTGATTTACTGCAATCTGATTGGTTAAGCTGTCTTGGTCATTCCATTCATTTATTTCATTTGAGACCTCTGATATCGTCATCCCAGGGACGACCGCGCCTGGCGGCTTGGTCGTCCGCTACTGTGATGACGTCATCATCGGTCTTGAATGAAATAAATGACCTCATACCCTCACATTTATTCTTTATTGATACTAATATGCCTATATATATACCAATATTCATACCATCGCATCGAACAACTTCTTAGAACTTTTCTCTTAACATTTTTGCCACCACTCGCCCCAATTTGATATATTTTCTGAATATAATTAAATAAATGTCGGAATTTGAACGTCGAACAAAAGTGGGACAGATAAGTGTTTAGAAGAGTGTCTAACTATTGAACCCCGTCTGTTTTAGTCTTTCAGAGTATGCGCATGGCTTTATGCCTGCACTGTGGGCAAATGTTTGGGAAGTGAGGTCAAATAATATGTGTTTAGCAACGTTATGTTTGACATACAAGGTATAGCTTCTGAACATGTTTACAAAGTGGGGTCACAAATGTGTTTGAAAAAGTGTTTAAACTCAGTTTCTACAGTGTAAAGCCCCGGTCACACTGCAATGATATCGTATAGTGCAACCGTATCCGATTTTTTTTTATTTCAGGCTCGCGAATGCCAGTCTCTTTTCATTATGGCGAATATACACACCAACAATGATAAAGGACCTCATTCGCTATGTGTGAACCAATTCGATGCGAAATCGCCCATTCCCAACTCAAGATATTCACCCAGCTTCTATTTAACGGAGAGCTATCCGATATATCGTCCGAGTTTTTTTCGTTTTTCGATATGACGTCATATTATAATGGAGCTGGCTAAGGGCCTTCAGGCTAACGAAAGTTATTTATGTGTTGTATCAGCCTGTATGAACCTCAATACCGCATTCCTTAGTAGTCGGCTGAAAATCAAGAAATCGTGTTGCAATCCGATAAAAAAATTGTTATAATGTTACCAGATCTTTAGCCTACTCATTGATTTTATTCCATGTTCGCCATGTTTGATAATTCATTCTGTCTGGCTACTGCTCAGGGCACCGACTGTTTCAATGAAGAGTGGATTAAACTAACCAATCAAAACAGCTCTAATCACAGATCAAATACAGTCTTTCTATTTTTCCGGTTCCTATAGCCTTTTAGCAAGTACCCTCCAGTCCTCCATGACATAGCCTTCTGGTGTCCATCGCCAGACTTTGTCGCCAATGATTTCTATGACCTGGTCCGGTCCGTCGCAGGGGAGATGGCGGAGAAGGTTGAGCTCATAGATGAATTCACTCATCCAAAGACACAAAGGCTCAGTCACTGCTACCGAGTAACATACAGGTAGGGCTGACTATGTAAATGTCATGGCGAACTTTAAGTTTTGAATGAGACTCAAGGCCTTTAAAGGCCACTGGTCATGAATGAAACTATAATCTGTCAGTGGGATTTCTACCATTTTCAAGATGATCCCTGTGACATCACAATTTTGTGTGTGATGTCACAAGAGGCTACAACATACACATCTCAACTGCAATTCGGTTTCTGATCAAAAATTCTGTAACTGTCTTAATTTAAAAACTGGAATAACTCAACCAGTTCAGCCCACGTGGCTCTAATCATCAATTCTAACAAGCATAAAAATAAACTGTACATTGTGATCTGGGAGCCAGAAATGTGTTATATGCTCATTGCCTCTGGATGTTCTATAATGACCTAAATTCAGACTTGGTCACTTCATGCAAGACGAGTCAAAAGCTACTTGTAATATCTGTGCCTCGGTGTTAGGGTGTCACCATTCTGACTGAATCCTAATCTGAAAATAATTATTGTCTTTCTTGATCAGTAATTTAAATACTGACCCTTATCTATATCATCTATGTCTGATGGAATCCTTATCTGTTAAATACTAATTTGACATTATTCCTAATTTTGGATTACTATGTTGATGTGTTATAAATCTGAATTAAACCTAATCCATTCATATCCTAATCCCACCCCAACCATGGATACAAATTTGGCTCACCTGTGTTGATGTGTGAGCCTCTGAGTCCTGATCTATCGAAATGTTGATCTTGACTTTATTCAGAGCCTGCATATCGTTGTGTTATAAATTCAAATATCTAAATCCTCATTTAGAGCCTCCCTATCTGAATCTGAATTAGTCCTTGTGTATGTATCATTCCGGAGTTTCTCTGAATGTAGAAACATAATCTAGCTCCATTAATATTGTATTGATATTTCATAAATCTCACTAAACCCTAATTTATCTAAATCCTAATCTAAATTCATAATCTATTTAAATCCTAATCCCACTTCTAATGTACGATCCTAATCTAGCTATATCTCAATCACAATCCTCACCTAGATCCCAATTCTAATCTGGGATCCTATTCTAGATCCTCCAGGATGATATGTTATAAATCAAACTGAATCATAACGTGATTCCCTTTTATATGCAGGAGCATGGACAGAACACTGACCAAGGAAGAAGTTGGCATGATCCACAAACAACTGATGACGGAATGCGAGGACACTCTCAAAGCGGAGGTCAGGAAGAGTTGAGAGGAGTTTTTGAAGATGGAGGAGAGCAAAAGTTGGAGGTTTACATGGCAAACACTCTGTTCCCGACACATTGGCCCTGGACTCCCTGCTGTAAATGTCCAGATGACTCGACCAGTACCAGTGCTGGAGGACTCGAGTCCTATTTGTTGAAGGACTCGAAGGTCAATGACTCGGACTCAGCCCAAAGGACTCGCAAAGGATGAAGATCATTCATTCTGTAATGAGATACTTGCTCCATCTCATTCCATTTGTATTGCTCTTCAAAGTATTTATAGTGTATATGCCTATCCAAATGGTAATTGAAGAAGTAGAACACTGGTGTGTCACTGAATAGTGGCCTGTGACAGTCACAATATCTGAGCAAAGGAATTAGGCTATGTGTCAAATGAGCCTCCTGTCTTTCCATACTCTAGTGAGGTCTAGACTCTCACTATTGGGATGAGGCAGAGATAATCTACCTCACATCCTTGTATACCGCTAGCAGGACTACGTGTCCATCGTCAGGGTACTTGGGGAGATGAAGACAGTGGGGGTTAGCTGCCTGATTTGTGATCATTAACTACGCTGCTCTGGGCATATGTCACGACTCGGGTCCATCAGGTCCTGTCGGTACATGACCCAGTGGGATGGAGTTACTGCATGTATAGGCTATCTTGGAGAGTTGGGAGATGTCGGCACAAGGCCCAGTGGGATGGAGTTACTGCATGGGTAGGCTATCTTGGAGAGTTGGGAGGTGTCGGCACAAGGCCCAGTGGGATGGAGTTACTGCATGGGTAGGCTATCTTGGATAGTTGGGAGGTGTCGGTACATGACCCAGTGGGATGGAGTTACTGCATGGGTAGGCTATCTTGGAGAGTTGGGGGGATGGCACAGGACCCGGTGTGATGGAGTTACTGCATGTATAGGCTATCTTGGAGAGTTGGGGGTGTCTGCACAGGACCCGGGGGCGTGGAGTTACTGCATGGGTAGGCTATCTTGGAGAGTTGGGGGCATGGG
>JAUOBX010498182.1:0-10179 GCA_032360705.1 Eupentacta quinquesemita
ATACCTGGATTTAGACAGTGAAATCCCTCTCAAACTCCCCTTAGCGCCCACACTGCTTTGTGATCTCGCGTTAATCACCCTCTACACGAAGAGAAACAGCTGCGTGGGACTGCGTTTTTGAAATAGCTGTTCACTACACATTCTTTGTATCATCAGGTCCCATGCCCGCGGAACACTTTACGAGATGCACACGCAGCAGTCTCCACATTTTATCACAACCGTCGTAGCCTATATGGAATAGTCTGTTGCTACATGGGCGTGCACAATGACTGTATGGAGCGCATACTTTGCGCACGTTTCCGATGATACATGATTCTGTACAGAAAACAGTGCAGTTGATACGCACGCGTATGCCAAGCAGGTAACCGCAGCACACGAGTGATGTAAGCTCCTGACGTGACGCGCACGCGCCAAGGAGTCTGTGAGATCTACAAATTGTGTGCATTCTACTGCGTCTCACCATGTGCCCATTCTCACACGACAGTGTGTTCGTTGCGCGCTCAGAGAAAATTGCAAGCTTTGAACCACTAGTGCAAGGCAACACTGACGTGACGCGCGAGTTACTCCACCCATTGCTACACAGGTGGTATGTGTTCCATATTCCCGAACCAATCACATGTTGATAAATGTTGGTTGAGTCAATTAGCGACACAGGGTCAGGAATGTGACTACGACTACAGATGTTGAACATATAAGTGATCAGCTATTTTGGTGAGAAAATTGCCCCTGGTTCATAAAATTCCAAGAGGGACAGGGAAAAGGGTTATTTGTGCCCCTGGTCGAACTCATAGTTCGAAAGCAGCCCTATATAAGTATGGTACATGGTAATAACAAGAGTGCCGATGGCACAGTAGCTCACCTGGCACGTGTAAATTTGTTTAACTAGTGCAATCTAATGAGAAGTGACTGATTGAGCTAACATTGATATCATGATGGCATTTGGGACCTTGAACCAAGACATCCTGAACATCTCAACGGTATGGTTATAACTTGTAAGGGCATCATTATGACCGTGATTCCAAATGAAAGGCCTTAGGTCGAACACTGGGCCTTGGGCCAGAAATCTGCAAACACCCCTTGTAACGCTGGAGAAAATAAATTGAAGCTTGTAAGAGGAGATGCTTCTCGAGCACCATTGTGTGTAGTTTCATAAAATGGACCATAGGATCTGAGTTGAACCTCGGACCAAAAATCACCGAGAGCCCTGGCTATTAAACCACCATCATGACCGAACATCACTGCACTGTGCACCAACATTTGTAGGAGGAGAATCATTTTGCGGGACTTCACATGAATGGGCTCCAGGGCCCACACTGGGCATGGGGTCCTAAATTCATGGGCACCCTGGAGGTATGGCTATTAGACCATATTTATGACCAAACATCAGCACTACATCCGCAATGTGCAACAAAATTGGTAGGAGTTACACGATTTTGAGGTACTGTATTTAGGCCCTAGGCCCAGAGTTCCCAAACCCCCCTGATGGACCTCTACCTAAGGACCATTACAAGTAACTTTAAAGAAAGCAGACCGAAGCTTGTAGGAGGAGAAGCATTTCAAGTACCATTGTGTGAAATTCCATAAAATTCCTGAACATCCCGAAGGTACGGCTGTTAGACCATCATTATGACCAAACATCAGCACTGTGCAACGAGATTTATAGGAGATACAAGATTTTGCGGTATTTCATATAATGAGCCCAAGGGCTCAAACCGGGCCCTCAGTCCAAAATTCCTGAACACCCCCCTACCTAAGGCTCATTACATGTTACTTAAAAAACGATTGGAGCTTGGTGGAGGAGATGCATTTCAAGTACCTTTGTGTGAAATTTCATAAAATGGGCCCTTGGGATGAAGTGGGACCTTGGGCTAACAATTCTTGAACAACCCAAAGGTACGGCTGTTTGACTATCTTTATGACCCAACATCAGCTTTTTGCGTGATTCCACATGATGGGCCCCAGGGACCACACCAGGCCACGGGCCCAAAATTCCTTGGTCACCATTGTCACCAAGTTCCATAGTCATCCATCAAAGGTTGTAGGAGGAGTAGCAATTTGAATCATTTGTGAACAGACAGATAGATAAGTCAATAGATATCCTGCATGATCACAATAGCTCACCCAGCCACATGGCAAAAGAAAGGACAGACAGATATATAGGCATGCAAACGAACAGACATACAGATAAGAAAGACAAATATAGACTACTCACCCCTGATTCGTAGCTCGGTGAAAGAAAGTGCGGCAACGTGAAGACATACGACCCCAATCCGAAAACCACAGCACCGCACCCGATCAAGAGCGGTTTGTGTAACCGCTCCGTTAGGTAGGTTAGAAAGAGGATGATCGCCAGCACGGTGAAATCGAAAGTACTCGATATCGCGCCACTCCGAGCACTGGTTAGACTGAATCGTCGCTCTAGAGTGGTCGTTACTACGTAGACCATGCCGTTCACGGTCGTACTCTGGAAGAGCGCGAAACCGCACCAGAACACGAGAAACCAGACGGAACGGTTGCAACCCTGCGAAGAAATAGTAAGCGAGGAAATAATAAGTGTAGATGTTATCAAATCCTCATCACGATGTACGGTACCTATAACGGGGGTTGCTAGTATTGTATTGAATTGAAATTACTTCTTCGATAGGATTAGTGACCTGGGCTTTCGAGTTGCTTTTTCAAAGTATTTGACGAACGTTCCGTACCTAAGTTTAACTATAACATGCCAAGTCAGTCGGGCCTGAGAAATATATGTTTATCTTGTAACGCTTCACCTCACTGGGAAGTATCTCGCACTCCCGTTCCCTGATAATCGGTCGGATGAAGAGTACTCTCACTACCGCATATTGCGAGCCAGTCTCCTTGGAATCGATCAGACGTGGCACTTGTGGCATCATGCCGCCAGAAGAGCCAATGAAAGGGACTACTCTAGCGCCCACGCGTACATGTTCAATATGCGTACTGTGTTCTACCGAATTCCCCCGCTGACGTCACGCCATATTAGTAGGCTGATAGTAATACCCCCTACAATCTGTTCGTCCTGTGATTTGTTAGCCAGTACGTCACATACACACAGAGAACTCGAGGCATTCGCCGACGTGTGCTACCTAATACGTAGTTTCATGGCCACAGGCGCACCTAGCAGACCCATGGTGTAGTCTTTTTCATGAATATGTACCTGTGAAGGGCTTTGAGCGTATCGACGACATGGAAATGCACTATATAGGTTTCCGGCATTACTCGCGCTTATTTCTTCCCGCCACCCTTCCAGTCACGTTCGCCGCGCGAACCCACCTGTCTCCCTCGGACAGTACGTTCCAGGATCGTGTTTCCACGGGATGTGTTTCCTCCTCTCTAGCTTTTCGAGAGCATGATCAACCGATGATCTAGATCGTTCTTCTTCGAGCGTGTCGACAACATAGAAATGCACTATTTAGGTTTCCGGCACTACATGCTCTTTTTCTTCCTATCACCCTATTCTGTCACTTTCCTAAGCCATCGTACCAAAACCTATACCCATTATTTCTCCCCTCGGACCGCACGTATGCATGGAACGTGCTCTCCCAGGATGTGTTTCCCTTACGAACGAATCTCCAGCTCTTTGAAAGCAGGTTCAACTTACAAGCTGGATCTTTCTCCTTCGAGCGTGTCGACAACATGGAAAAGCGCTATATTTCTCTGCACTACTCGCTCCTTCTCTTCCAGTCACTATTTCCGGTCGCGTTTGCCTCGCCATCGCACCGGAACCTATGCTCGTTCATTCTTCCCTCGCACGGCACGTACCTGGACGTACTTTCATACCATGATATGTTGCCCTCTAGGCCTACTCATAATCTCCAGCTGTTCAAAAGCAGGATCAACAGGCTGGGTTTTTTTTCTTTTCCTTGGTATTTTGTGTATGGGGGTTGACTTCCATCTCGAGGCAACTATGGATCAGCCCGTACTCATGTCACTTTGTTGAAAACGCGAAGAGTAGTTCGGATTCGGAATCTTCCATTCTGAGGCGATTTACATACAACCGGTTGTACCCTTTTGTGCAATTGATATGTCTTTGTCATGTTCCACTCAGAAACATCACCAGGTTTATACGACCAATAAAGGCAATGATCATCCACCCAACCGGCAACAGGAAAGTGAAAACAGACGCGAGTATGCTGGCATAACAAGAAGAATAAATAAGGGCACCAATACTTCCTGGTGGAACTGACAAGTCTTGAGGTACCGGGTTCGAGTTTTTTGGAGATCGAAGATTTTCTGGAAACGAAAGTTTGGATGTTAAATGTGCCGATTCTTGCTGTAGCCTAATTGTAAACACTGTCAAAGATGTGTGTGTATGTACATAACAGCGACTAGTATGAGAGAGGATTGAAAACCAAAATTATAGTTCGAAACTACGATGTTCTGTTGCAGAGTTATTGACCTTCAAATTTGGATCCATGTTCTGATCGCCCTCTGGACAGGTAACTTAGAAGAATTGACGGAGGGCCTATGTATTTTATCGTTTGTGTTCATAGTGCATAAACCCCGACGTTCCACAAAATGTTCCTTTGGTTTCCTCACGAAAGTAAATAATGGCACCTACCATCTCACTAAATGAAAGTTCCCATCGCTAACTATCAGTTTTTGAAACTAACGAGCAGTGAGTGAAAAGAACACAAAAATTGCAGTTGTACAAAAATTACAACTAATATTGCATGCTTTATGTATTGCACGATCACCATGATACTAACGTTAGGTCTTTACCTACCAGGCGAGATTAGCCAGGCGAGGCTTACGCTCGGCAATGGCCAGTATCTCGCTTGAGGGCGCTGCTATGGCCGACTATTCAATGGCGCGTGTCTCGCCCCGATGCCCACGTAACCACTCGGCGCGAATCTGGGGCAACTACTTTAGTTTCGAGCGGCGTGTGACATCGACAAGAGCCTCTGTAGCCTATATGATACATCGGCCAGTATAGGGTTAACGATCGAGACTGGGATGTTGTAAATTTTACAACAGTGGTAGGCAGAGGGTTAGGCCAGTTTACCGTTTTATCATTCAAGGTATGCTAATGGTCGATGTATAATGTCAGACGGGAGCGTGCGCAGACAGGACGACATAAGCAATGTGCACAGTCATACATATACCGCTCAGTTCGGCACAGTGCAATCTTCGGAACTTCCCTGATAATAATCCTGTTACCACGAAACATAACCTGAAGACAAAAACATTTTTGAAATGTGGGTAAAATTGTCATTTGTAACGAGTCATAGCAGTTCAAAAACATGCCGTGGCGATGAATATATGTGTCAGATTGTGTTTGTCCTCGAACGTTCAGCCGCCGTGGGCATGCGCGTAGCCAACCGTGAACTGGCTTATTTGACGGAGGCTGCAAAACCTAGTATCGTCGTAAAACCGTTTATCCACCGCTTTTCACAGAGCATTTGACTGCAATGTCATACCACTGTGACTGGCGCAGTATATAATAATATTAATTTGGAATCAGAAGTTATCTCATACCATAGATTCCCGATTCTATGACATATTAACTTCGAGGGGTGTAATACTTCAGTGTATTATCTTCGGTATCCCATAAATCCCTCGGAGACGGCTTTTCACAAAAACAATAAAGTAGATTCCGAAAAAAATATATCTCGGAGAGTATGACACCTTCTGGCTCGAAACCTTTTTTCACATGAAAAAGGATGCAATTATTGCTCATTAATTTAACGGAAGACGAAAACAACGTTATCCTGGATGGGCGGTATCAATGCATAAATAACCATCGGACGAAACACCTAAGGATAGAATTGTGAATTTCACGGATATATGCTGTTATCGGATTGCAGAGACATGTTACATGGCAGTGAAAAACATCGGAACCGAAAATAACACGTACTGGGTAGGACAGCGAACCGTTCGCACTGATGCGGCAAAAATGCTTCCCCGAACACAGACCGATCTTGCCAGCTGTCATGCAAGGTCATAAATGGAAGCGGAATATCCCATATATGAGAGCATTAGGTAATAAAGCATAACTCATCACAAATAAGTCACAATAAGTTTATAATACTGTATATTGCTGGTGCGAAGTAATAGGTGAAGGTGTATTCAAACGTAGGTAATTTGTAGTCACTGAACTGACAACGTGTACACCTACAGGGTATTCAAGTTGTTATATATATATACATTGTATTCTACACTTGCCTTTAAGTTGCAATGATTTGCCGAGGCTCAATGAGGTGTGACATATTATACATCCATAGACTGGACAAAGGGAGTATATCGTTGAGCACGATGTACTGAGTTGCTTGGGGATTCCTACGTAATACAAAATAGCATCATGAACCGAAAGTAGTCTAACCACAAACAATCCGGACACCGTCATGATTAATCAGTTGAACTGCAATGGAGGTTGCGGAATGGGATACATAAGGGACCATAATATGTTTGTAGAAAGTGTCCATATCACACGTTCCTAACATTGTGATATGGACACTTTCTACAAACATATCATGGTCCCTTATTCAAAGTTTATTTCTTTCAATAAATTCTTCATTGTGAAGCAATATATACGGTATATGTATAGTAGGGGTACTATGAGCCGAACAGTATTTGAAACGATTTAGTGTTTAGCTCATGGTACCGCCAATACATATAAATATATAAATATACATTGACATCTTAGTGCAATGCTTGTTGGGGTTCGTTACACCATTCTAAATGAAAGCATTGAATATTGATCAACGAACCATCAACTATCAGATTCAAATGCCATCGTTTTTTCTAGATTAGTTCGATGCCGGAACCACATCGCTCTCACACTTTTCTTATTCTTTGTCGTATATGAGGCATAAATAGCGTTTGCGTTGCTCTCGCGAAATGTGATCATATTTGGTTCATATCTATCTGATCCTGCATATGTTGTGCTCTGTTAAGAGGGTCAATGCGGAAATTAGGAAGGCGGTCTGTGTGTTTGTTTGAGCCTCCAAGGATGATAATGAAGACTACAAGTCACGAGTGCGATTGTATTTTTCACCTTGCCTTGACACTATTATAACACATTGCTGCTGGCTACGAGACTAACATTTTGCAGTTGATAGGCAATGGACATCTGAGAGAGACTAAGCGAAAGGGCAGACAACCAAACCAAAGATATGGAACCAACAGGGAACTAATATGATAGGTATAGTAGCGTATATCAGTTATGATGAGACAGGCTTCACTTCAGTACATGCCAAAAAGCATTACCTCGCTCGACCCGCGAAGATAATGTATGTATCGTGGGTGGACGTTATAGATTAGTATTGCCTTTAGCGAATCTAACACAATAACACTGCGCACTCGAGAGAACTTGAATAAACATGGGGCTTGATAGATGATAATATCTAGAGTTTTTTTTAGATAGCCACGGTTTAATGATCCGACCCAGTTAGCCCATACACACTGCTGATTAAATGACAAATCTCTCATTTTCATGCTCCTGTCGTCGAATTAACGATACGTTGGAAAGTTACAGGAGTAACAACATATAAACTCTGGCTCATGGATGCATATTCTATATGACTTCGAATTCACTGCCGAACGAAGTACGAAGTGCGTGTGAATACGCAATAAAAATATAATATAACAATGCAGTTTGCGAGCGACCGAATATATTCTATACAGCATCTTTCATAATAAATATACTACTATAACAGCAGGATGATGTACCTGAAAAAAACAGTCAATATCCAGCCATAATCCAGTCCAAATATTTTGGAACACGTTCCGAAATTATTTCCACATATCCATGTAGTAATCGTAGCAACCGTTTGTACTTTATTCCCGAAAGTTTATGTTCAAAACAATGGCGTAGGCCTATATACTTAATAAATATGTTATGTACTCGTTTCATTATTATACCACCCGCCTATTGTGAATTGCACCAGTCGATAAACCCTAATGAGTCAGAACAATAGTGGTTCTACACGTTTTCTTATTTGTGTATTTGAGCAGGCACACCCACTCACTCACTCACTCACTCCTGAGAGCACGTGCCTGGAAGGAAAATAGCCGCTGCACCCAACCTCCACTTCCAGACACCCATCCTCCACCGAGCAAGCGATCGAGCCTGAGCCTTACTGATCGCCCCTGACCTGACTTTTCAAGGTACCCACTCTGTCATCTCCGCTATCCAAGTGCTAGGTGGCCACCCAGGCCGACGACTCCATTCCACCGGGCTTCGATGATGGGACGCGATGGACGGGATCATTTGGCTGAAGGCGGGCAATAAAGCTCAGTTGAGGATCACGAATAAGGCAGCCATCGCCGCTCCGGTGAAGTGAGGTAGTCAGGAAGGAATCCAAGCTCCGCCTCTTCCAACAGTGATCGTTCACGCCTCACTAGAGTATAACACTACTGGATGCTCAGCTGGACCGAAGCTTGGTTTCTTTGCTCATATATCGTGACCGCCACATAGTACTGTTCAGTGGCTTCATAACACCGCATGCCTACCAACCTCAGGCTCGCGAGCACAATGTCACTAATGACACTGCCAAGGTAAACGAAATACTCAGTGACGTCAACGTTCTCGCCACCACAGACGACTGAGAACCCTGCCAACCACGTGTGGGATTGTTTTCGTCACCTTGCTTTGAGGACTTTATAACACCATGTAGCTAATAGGTTACTGGAATATCACCTCACTATCATTGTAGCAGGTGTGTCTGATAGTCCGCCTATGATTATTTGACAGCCGCGTACAAAGCAATGGAATCCAAGCACCGCCTCTTCGGATCTAATATAATAAATCACCGGTTGTTGTTCGGCCTCGTTTGCAAGCATTTCACAATTGACATAGATACGATTTGACGTAATCGAATCACATCGAGTTGTGTTGTATTGTAGCCGGATATAGATTAATCACAAACGTTGAAGTAGTTGATGAATGTTAATCAGATGTTAACTCGACATACATCTTTACAAATGTGTAGCTGACGACGTCTGTCAACTACACGAAACTGTAGAGTGTTATTCCATGTATTTTGCTATTCTGAACATCTTTTATGACTTTCCATCTCTCAGTTGTGCAATGCCCACGTTTATCTACATTTATCCACGCTAAATCGATACCCTCTACATAGGTCAGTCGTAGCCTAATATAGGTCCCTCAAATTTACCATACATGTTTCCGATATAATATTGTTAATAACTCATACAGTATCTGTATCACGGAATTGATCGTCGTGGCACGTTACTCCGGTATTCATAAATGGTCTCTATTTCTCGGTACTTTTTAAATCACAAATATGAATGGTCACATATAATACCCTGGGGATATATTACATGAGGTGAGGGACACGTGTGCTCATTGTTTCACATGTACTAATTTAACTATTGAAACTCCTGAAAGCCTATTTGAAATGGGTCACATGCCGACAAACCCTCAGCTCTCAGTGTGATCAATCAGGTCGATATCAGCTCAATCGGCCAATATATGAATTTCAGGCGAAATATTGAATTTTCCGTTCACAAATCGATAGTCAGTGACGGAATTAGCACTGAAATAACGATTAATCGATCTTCCAAGTGTAAATATGAGGAGGATATTTTTATTGTGTTACGTCTGCGTCACTGGGCACTAGTTCGATGACCCAACTAAATAGATTGCTAATCAATAGCAACTCCCGTGCCAACTGAGCAAGTCTCATAACATGTTCTCCTCAGACCAATCAGCGGATATTATTATAGCGTACTCCAGAAACACGTGGGTGGAAACATTGCTTGCAGTTGATCATGGAAACGATGGTGTTAAATCATGATACGTGATTTAATTCATGGATATAGCTCAGAATGCAATTCACAGAGCATGTTGAATGTTTTGAATTGTTCAATTGTTTCAAATATTGTTGTTCTCTATATTTCATATTTTTCAGTTCCAAATATAGTTTTCAAATATTTCATAGTTTCATTTGAAGCAATTTGTGATGACAAATGAGTGAAATCTTCAGAGAGTGTTCAGCCATTGATGATGGTGATTGTTGTTGGGTTTACTGGTCTCATTGGCCAGTGACTAGATACAATGTGTTCATGATCACTTTATTGTTCGCTATGTATACTATAGGGTGGTCATTACTGTTGGGGTTGGGAATATTTAGGGATTAGGATTACCATCAGCGAATAGGTGAAAATATATCTTGTATGTAGAGCGCATCGTCCTTT